>JANHGB010036406.1:0-19885 GCA_026283785.1 Coracopsis vasa | reverse complement strand
ATCTAAAAAAAAAAAAAAAAAAAAAAAAAAAGAAATCGAGGACACATGATGAGGGCTGATTGACAGCATCTTTTACCCAGTGTCATCACAAGGAACCCTGCTCAGATCACCTGAATACACATTTTAGTGCTGGGATGCTGGACAGACCATTTGGCATGTACGAGAATGTGGGTTTGAAAGTGCATCTGAAATTAGTTTTGTTTAAAAATAAAACAATCTTTTTCTTCTGTAAGATTTTACCTTCTGCTTTGCTACAATGTTGCCACAATGTTGCAACATTATTTCCAGAGGGACCAAGAATTCAATGTCAAAACTCTCAAAATGTGAAGAGCTGCTACAGTCAAAAATGACTTCCAAGGTGTGAAAGAGTGCAAGGAGGCTGGGTGTACTGTTCACAGTAAAAGAGGTGTTGGGAAATATTTATGGATATAGTCTTAACCACACTGCACTAGAGAGAGTGAATATCTCTGAGTATTAATGAGCAACATGCTTATTAATAAATGGGTTACTTGGAAGTCTTCAAATCAAAGGTGATAATTACAGGAATGATCATATATAATCCCAAACAGGATTCTTTTAGATGACCTACACCAGCATTTCTGACTGAAATTATAATTTGTAAAAGATGATAAGAAAAGATGAATTTGCAGAAACAAGCACTGAAAAACTTAACAGACACTTTCAGTCTCAAACAGTTGTCTTTCCTGTGAGGAATGAAAAAGAGGCAGTTTATGCTTTTTACTTTGTTCCACTCTCCTTTGTAGAATTCCTCAATATTCTCTGCACTGAGAAGAAAAGGCAAGAGAAAAAGTAGAGAGGAAATTCTGATACCATGAATTAATATTTTAACTGTGCAAGAATAAATGGAAGACGATTCTATGAAGAGCCCCAGAACCCTGCTACTGTACATAAGAAGACACATATATTAATAACGTCCCATTCATAAAATAATCATCTCCTATGGAAGAAAACTTTGAATGTACTACAGATACTTTTACGTAGAACTTAACTGACAAACACGTGTTTACATGGAATGAACCACCCCACTGCCTGGGATTTTAGTGCAGTAATACAATTTACATCTAATTAGTACTAGGCAAATATTAGGAGTATTAAGAATTTCCCCAGTAATTAAGCATGTCTCCTACAGTTCTGAACAAGCCACCCTAGAAAGCACAACTGCCTAACCTAGAGAAAATGGGGGTCTTTGGACTGTGCCCTAAACTGCAAATTTTGGCAAAGCAGTTTCCTGAGAACAGTATTCCCCATTTAATCCTTGAGTCTCTCAAAGCTGAAATATGAGTACTATTAACAGAACCTTCTTACCTTGGCATCCAGAAAGCACCAAGGGAGCAAAGAGTGTTCTAAAATTGTCAAGACAAATGCATGCAGCAACACAATAGCAATTACATAGGCAGTAGAGAAGTGGAAAGGAAGCACGATGGACTCAGTACAGCTCAAACTACACATTAACAAGTTGCTGCATTCTAGCTTCTAGCGTAAGCTCCCAGATGACACCTACAGACAACCCCAAGAGTCTCATCTTTGATTAGGTCATCTAAGCCAGTTACTTTATTAGCGACCAATATGGAATTGCATTTGTAGCTGAAGAATGAGGTCTCTGTTAGCCAACACTATATACTTAGCTCTTTCTAGTCAAGGCCAGCAAGACAGACCTTAACGTTGGTCAGATATCTGAGATCCAGCAACTTGTCTCTTCGGAAGCCCGGGTCATGATCACTTGTGGTAAGACTCTTAAGTGCCTATGGCCAATTCTGAACATTGGAATTTGGCTCCCTCAATTCTCAGTAGTATACTTAAGGGCATCAAAGAAAGCTCAAGGGTTCATAAACATTCTGCACGGCTCCCTCAAGTCTTCAAATTCAAGCTCAGCTTCTCCACCCGTGACCATTTTACAGTAACATTCAGTGGCTGCACACCAAAAAAACCTCCCCAAGCCCAACGTATTTCCCCACAGAAATAAAACACGTCAATAAAACAGACAATCAATTAGGACTGCCATCAGGCCTTCACAGTTTTTACAATTCTGTATTACCATTTACACATATGTAATATACAATTACAATTATGCTTCCCAGTATAAATTTCTGCAAGAAATTAAGTTTAAGTTTCAAATACACACAAGTGCTTTATGTACTAATGTTTGTATTTAGAAGACGTTGAAACAAGACATATTTAAGCTCACCTACTGATAGAAGACGCCACATAACGGCTGGGGTAGCAAAGCAAGCAAACACATCATCAGTGCAGGCAAAGTGTGTGAGGTGGGGAAGGATAACAGACTGCCCACGGCACTGGCCCCACATGTACACTTGGCCACTCTGGGTCTTGGCAGCCGACGTGTGAGCAGAATGGCAGGCAGCAATCTCTATAACTCTGAATTTACAAGCAAACAAATTAAAAAAGCAAGTCATTCTCATAAGAACAAAATGCAGTGAAGAACCTCACCACCTCCTGTCTTTCTCTAGCATGAAATGTATTTGCAAGCACACATGCATTTCCAATTGCAAGAATGCTTTCCAACTGTACATAGCAAAATTAAAAGAGCCATCAATATTTTTTTCAAATAGTGTGCACTGAGAAAGTGATAAAGCACCTTGGGAGTAAGGAGACATTGTTGCAGCAGAGCAGCATTGTCTGAGGCAGCACATGCTCTACTGACCCCCTTAGCCCCCTCAGTTTTAAGAGTTTTAAGTCTCTAAATGTCATCAGTGGTGCTGAGCAGTGAGGTGCATGGTTGCAGTAAGCTGCAGAGAAGGGGTACTTGGAGAAGATGAAGAAGGAAATGAGGCATTTTAAAAAAACCAACAAACAAACAGATATTTGCATCTTGGCTATAATTGAAAATTAATGAAAAAACCTTTTCCTGCTTGCTTATTGCTAACAGTTATAAAACAAAAACTTAAACATACTTCAAACTAAAATACTGAAGTGTCATTACTCATACAATTATCATTAGTTAACGGACTTTTATTTTGAAAATTTAAAATCGGAACCAAACAGCACTAAAATCTTTTTCTAAGTGCATTTTAGCTATGTTAGGCTAGCTCACTAATTCTAACGCTGATTTAGGATTTCAAAACTCCCACAGTGCATTACACAATCCACTGCTTTGCAGTCTGAACTACTGCTTGTTTACTTGTTTTCCCAGCTGCCTGGGGCTGGGAAACAACTTGTTTAAAGCTGTATGTACAAATCTTGCAGGCTTTAGTGAGGTAATATCTTCACTGACACCAGCAATGCATATTCTGGCCAGCAAAAGGGAAAGGCAGCACACAATACCTTTCTATACATACATGTATTGGAATATGGTAACAATTTAACTGCAGCTGAAGTGTCTAGAAAAAAATCAGTTACAGTTTAAGCAAAGCACAAACACATGAAGAAATATGTTCAAAACACACAAAGAAAAGCTCAACACCAGGCCACGTCTCATCACCAGAGCGGAGTTGCTTCTTCCTTACAATAACTGACACAAGTTTAAGAGGGACATCTCACTTTTCTTATTATTCACAACATGAGGCCAAAATCAAGACCTCAGTAGTAAGGAATAGGTTCAAATCTCTCACCACATGTATGCATGGCTTTACATCAGCAATAGAAATAATTGCCACTAGCCATCAAGGACTTACAGGAAAATATTTAACTTGTAAAAATCTAAGCATGATTTTCAGGCAACAAGACAAAGAGTGAGCTCCTCCTTTTCGCTCCATCTTGGGTTATGAGCTAGATTTAATAGTAAAATAACACTAACTGTAGATGTTCACTCTTCAGTTTTTCTGTGTGCGCTTCTTGTGCACAAAAAAGTAGTGTATTAAAATACAATTTTTATGCAGAGACAATAAAGCCTTTATTGCTGACTTCAAACAATGAAACTACATCATTGAAGAGAAACTGCAATTAAGGCCTATAAAGTACAGTATGAGCTGAAACAGAAAATAACACATTCAGCCTCAGAACATTAAGTTTCTCTTTCACAAGGATGGTTATGGGGCAGACTCAAGCACTTTCAGTGAAAATTCTATTCACATTTAGCAGAACCATTGTAAAACATGATATGTTATTTTTTCCAAAAACTACATTAAAAATGACATAATTTTTTGTAGCTCTTCTGAGAGTATACCAATTAATATCTGACTGCAAGACTATAAGTATTACCTGTCTTTATCCACAGCAACTGATGTAGGGTAAGACTGATTACTTTTGTTCCCAGTACCTAACTGGCCATATGAATTGGCTCCCCAGGCATAAATCTGACCTTCATCTGTTAGCACTAATGTATGTGCATAGCCACAGGCAACCTGTAAAGAATAATAAAAAGAAAAATCTTATTTTTATGTAACAGTAAATTAATACAGATAGATACATGCTATGCTATACACTAACTGATTCTATACTAGTGTAAAAATTACAAAACCTACAGATACAGATAAGTTTATTAAAAAGGGAAGCAAAGTAGATGAGGTGACTTTGAGGAAAAATGTATAATGAGGAACCCTGCCAGATGATCTCAAGAGTACAGCAAAAGAATAGCTAGAAACTGAGATAGAAGGAAAGCTTTAAGTCAAATATGAACAGTATGAAGAAAAAAATGCAGAAAAAGGCAGATTTTCTTGCATTGACCTTGCTCTATGGGCAACTGTTCCAAGGTGAATAGCTTACCACTGTAAAAACAGGCAAGGTCTTCCTATCTGCTTCTCTCCTGCCTGCCAGCCACACAAAACTGCCCCCTCCCTGTGCTCACGAGATATTTTGTAAATAACAACAAGTGTAACAGCCACCCAAGATCAAGACGAACCAAGGAATCATACCAACTGTTGACCAAAAGCAGTTGGAGACAATTTGTTCAGACTCCAAACACCAGTTAGTCACTGTGGCTGGAGTACAATTCTGAAAATGATATTCAGTCTGCCAGAAAGACAAAATGCTAAACTGCAACATCATCCCAAAAAAGAAGGGCTTAATTAAGAATGGGGTAGCCTATGAAGACTTTCTTATTTACTAAAATAACAGGGTTTTTTTTTTATTTTTACATAAAAAAAGGGAAAAACATTTCTAATGGCCTAGTCCTCTGTACATAAAATCCTGAACTCACAGAAAATAACGGCAAAATTCCCACTGAACTCCACAAGATCCCAGTTTCTCTCCTACTGAGAGAGTTCCATTTTAAGATGCATGTTTTTATTCTTATAAACAGTGCTTCAAACAAAGAGATAAAGGACTAACTCCTTCAAACATAGCATATGTCTTAGCATATTTTCAATTGTTCCTAAAGGGTTTGACAAGGACTGTCACACACATACCCGTTGTACACGAATGTCTTGCAAAGCTGCTATTCGGCATGGTGTTGGCTGATTGCCACTGCTGCCCAGTCCAAGCTGGCCATTACCATTGTAACCCCAGACATAGACCTTAAAAACAGAGACAGGGATTTCAACTGTGTTATTTCTCACCACAAATTTTGGACGCTGTTTCTGCTTAAAATACCATCTGCATGCTCATCTAAAATTCTAAACTTCCATTATTCATGTTGCTCTTTAAGAGCTGGATTATGTAAGACTACAATATTTTAATATGAGGAGTAGAAAATGAGTGATTCATATGGGTGTTTCCCAGCACAGAGTAAATTCAGCACAAATACTTCCCTTTTCCCAAAAGCTAAATTCTCACTCAAAAATCCTCTAAAATAAAATAAAACACCCTAAACAAAGTATAAACTGGGAGCTATGCACAACAGTTTCAGTGGGCTGTTAGTAGCTTTATGATGAACATAACACAAAAGGAAAATACTGAGCTCTGATAATTTCAGTGACATATGTTCTACTGCAAACAATCAATAGCTATTTAAGTATAAACTGAAATGCTCTGAGCGAGGGAGCTAGCAAGGATGTAGGCGGCCCAAAATCTTCAGTTCATATAAAGTAAAACAAGAAGAACACCACAACTCTCTTAGTATCTTTGCAATGAGGGTAAAATGCATGAGAGGAATTCAAGGGGTACTGCAGCAGTAGAACAAATGCATGAAATGAACTTCTATTCTCTCTGTTTTCTTGAAGACAAACTGTGCATATATGAGCACTGAAAATTAAAACAACATTCACTGATTATTCTCACATTCTTGATACTTAAGATTCTAGTATTGAAAATAATTTATTTTTCTATGAATGCAGCAGTGGCATAACACATTAATCAGCACTTCCATTTTTTGCTAGAATATACCAGCTCTTAAAATCAGTGAATCAGTGATGCAAACTTAAGTTATTTTCATATGAGAAAATGAAGCTATCACGTAATGCTAAGTATACATATAGATTCAACATGATTTAATCCCAAAATTCATAAAAGTCACCTAACCTCCACAATACCATTTTTAAATTTGAAATTTGATACTTCAATTCCTTCAACTCAAAGCCAACTTTGATAGCTGACACAAAGTACAGCTGCTAAATTTTATGAGTAATCTCATACACCAAAAAGCCATAAATTAACAGTCAGTGAACAATTTTCCCTATTTCACTCTACCTCCTTTCTAAATCAGAAACCATAATCAGCATGGATAGGAAAGTATGCTGAAGTATGCCAGAATGTGCAGGACAATTTATGACAAAGGTTTTTACAAGCAGTATCAGGAGGTAGATTTGAGGGAGTCTGGGAAGGTACACTTCTTTTCTGAGTAGTAGTTCATTACTGAAATGATCTAGTTCCATGATATTACATCACACAAAATTCAGTCAGAAAGTTCACTTAAAATCTCTTACCTCTCCATTTTCCACCACAGCCATAGAGCACATCTGTCCACAAGCTATATTAACTACTATTTTGTTTTGTAGGCAGCTGGTAACTCTTCGAGGAATTGGTTGATTAGCTGTTGAACCTGATCCAACTTGGCCTGAGTTATTATAACCCCATGTGTATACCTGTTGTAAGAGAATTGTCATAAAAGATGACTATATAACAGTTCAAAGTACATATTCAAGAGAGAAAAGTTATATGCATAAAAAAAAATGCATTTTGAGTTCAAGTGGATGTATTCTTTTAAAGACCTAGGAAGATACATAGGTTTACAATTTACTTGTTTCTATCAAAATTATGCCACTCATTATATATTCTATTTTGTTCCTCCAACCAAACTTAAGAAGCAATATGACAACTGAGTTAATATGGGAAGAATTCACTGCTATTTTTCCAGAAACCAAAGTAAAATGGCTAACTGGACACAAATGGCATCTCAAAGTAAATGACAGAAAACTTTTTACTTTGGTGGGTAGCACTCCTTACGTGAATGTGATTTATATTTATGTCAGCTTTAACTCCACTAAGCATTTACAGTTTAGTATAGCATAGAAAGGAACCGGCTGCCCTCTACAAACACGTTATAATTTGTTATTACAAGCAGATGTAATAAAAGCATAAGATGTAATAAAGCATAAAAGTCAATGTTCTGCATGCACTTAAAGGAGCTAGACCCTAACAGGTTTTCTATTTTTATCAAACATTTGTGTCACATTAGCAATGTGTTAGCATTGTGAGGGTAGCAAGAAGCAAGGTCTAATGCTCTAAGCACAGAATATTTTCCTGTTTCTCACATACATGAATTTCATTAAGAGAAAGAGAGATTTATTCCAGCTATTCTCACCTCTCCATCAGATGTTAACACCATAGAATGATGAGAGCCACAGGCAACTTCAATGACTTTCTTGTTCACCAAGTTAGTAGAGACTTGACATGGAATGAAACCATGATTTGTTGTACCATTGCCCAACTGACTATAAGCATTATGACCCCATGTATACACTTCTCCTTCTATAAGAAAAACGTAACAAGACGTTTTAAAATCTGTTTTTCCAATGAGTACACAACATAAAATTACAAACTGAAAAGTCAAATTCAGTAACAATACGCTTATTTAACTGTGTGTATATACATATGTATGTATATGCCCTCTGGGGCTCTTAATCCCAGGGACATACCAATACTGCCTTCACACAGTGTTCACCACAAATCTAACAGAATAGTATCACCAGAATCTTAGTAAAGGAAATCATTTAGCTAAAAGAAAGGAAATAGTGCAATACAGACGAGAAAAGGGTAAATGACAGTCAGGAGTCCCTATTTTCATTTGTTTGTAACTGACAAGCAATCAAAATTTCTTGTCTGCCCTGGCACTTTCTCACTTTGGAAAATTCAAGTAACAAGCTTTCATTCCTTTAAAATACGCATGAGGGATGCTTGTAAGAAAAACTTATTATTACTTATTAATAAACATAATAGTGTTTAGTTATTATTTAAACATACTATTTATGTTCTGTATTTTGAGAAACATGCTAGTAAAATTAAGAATGCGTGAAATGTCTAACTCTGTTAGACTGATGGCCCACCTAGTGCAAAATTCTGTCTCCAACTAGCAGTAGAAAAAAGCTGCTGCTTAAGGCAAACATGAGCCTAGTCACTCTTTGTACTTCTCAAGCATTTACAATCACTAAAGTACAGATATTACTAGGTACTTTTGATTCTCTTTTTTGTACATATATTGGCCCATTATCCATGAAGCTAACACCTTTTCGTACTCCCTTTCTTTCATCTGTTTTAAATGGAGTGTCCTCTAGTTACAGTGGTGCAGGACTTTACGAATAGCTGTCTTAACATTCATCTTGTCCATCACAATCATCATCATCATTTTCTAAACCTAGATTATACTGTTATTGCAGGGGCTAGGTTTGACATACAACTCCATCAGATTCTAAAAAGATCACCAAACTCCTTAATCCCTATGAAGGGTTCCCTACTGCAAAGGCAAAATGTACTCACTAAACCAGTATTTCTTAGCAATAACAGGTTAAATCTAATTACTTTTTCCTGTCAAAAGCAAAAAAACTTCCCTTCCTTTCACTGACATGAGAATATGAATTCCAGTAAACAGGTGAAACAGCCACATAGAAACATACAACATAAACTGGAGATGATAGTAATTAACACAAGGATTGTGAAATATGTAATGGCTGTCTGAAAGGTAGGTTAAAAGAGGCTGAATGGAAGTTATTTGTGGGATGGAGTTATGAGTAAAAATCATCAACGATCAGTTCTGGATGTGTTCTTTTGCAATAGTTCATCATCTGGGTAAGGACTATGAGTGTGTCAGTGAGATCTGCCAGCAACAAAGCTCAGAAGAATACAGATACATCTATAAAAAGCATCCAGAATGGTCTACTCTTAAGACTGCAAAAAATAGTGGAATGTAATTGAATATAAGCAATAGTCACAGCTGTACAGCACAATTCCCCCCACCTAGCTTTGGTCATCTAATCTAGACTATTCAAAAAGATTTCTTCTCATTAACAGAGAAAGAGACAAATGTTAACATCATCAGCCAGGCTCTAACACAACATCACTGGGAACTCAGTATTAGTTACTTGTCTTCCAGAATAATGTACTTAATTATGAACAGAAGGGCCACTAGTATGATGTGGATAATACAGTGTCAACGAGACAACACAAAACAAAAGGTTAAGAGGCAGCATAACTGGTCTCACATCCAAAAGCAGGTACAGGAGGGAAAAGATGCATTTTAGCTACAGCACACCATTGGCACATATGGGTATAATGTAGCCACTAATGCATTTCTAAAGCAATCGGAAGTTCCAAACTTAACTGCAAAGTAAAGAAAACTTCCAAAATTAGCATCAAGAACAAAGCAGAGCTTGAAAAGCTTTTGAAAAGAACTACCTATGAACAGAGCTAGCTGACACGTCATATTCACCAATGTAAATATGTTGGACTTGACAGCCAGGAATGTCTATCCCATTTCTCTCTCTTACGTTACCAGGACAGTCCTTTTCCATCTGCTGGACTAATTAAAGTGGACTATCTGAAATACAGAAATATATATTCAGATCATACTTTACCTTCTGTAGCAAGAACTACATGAGGGCCACTTCCATAACTCAGACAGGCTATCTTTTTGCCACACAGAGAATCTAACCTCCTTGGTTCAATAGTGCTCTGCATGTCACCTGTTCCCAAACACCCACTGCAGTTCATGCCAAGCACAAAAACCTGTTAGAAAAGAATCACAGAATCATAATTTAGGGTGGAATGGAGGATGTCCTCCAAAGGACATCTAGTCCAACTCCTTGCTCAACAAAGGTATAAATAGATCAGATGACTCAAGACCATGTTCAGTCAATCAACGTCTCCAAGGAAAGATCTCACAACCCCACCAGAATTTAACCACTTACATGGTAAATTCTTTTTTCCACTGCCTCCCATCCTGTCACTATGCACCTTCAAGAATGTCTGACTCCATCTTCTCTTTATCCTCTGATTGTGGTAGGAAGCCATTAATTTGAATTGGAAATGTTTTGCTAGCAATCAGACATTTCAGCATGCAACTTTTTCCAGTTATACTATCATAGTACTGGCTTTCAGAGTAACTTTATGCATAAATGATAAGTATTTCATGTTCATATATACTCTTGGATGATTACCTCATCATTTTCGGTTGCATACAACACCTCATTACCAGCACTGCCAAATACACAGGCTTGACGAATTAACTTGAGCTCTTCTTGAGAACAGAGAGAAAAAATCGGCCATTTCCCAACATCCAGCATCTTCAGGGCTGACAGTAATGTTGCTTCCAAGACCTGATATTATAAAAAATTACATCAAATACCTAGACAGAGATAAATGCATATGTTTGCACAGTAAAAAGTTTAAAAAAAAAAAGGAGAGAGAAACACCATTTCCTTTTTCAAGCACAAACCACTATTTTAATTCTAGAACTATACTTGGGAAGCCACTAAAATAAACGAACAAAATACACTGTGATCCAGAAAGAAAGGACCTATATGCATGGAGAAAAGTACCGTATAAGAAGTCAAATGATGAGGTCATATTTTCGATGTACCTATACAACATAACTGATAGCTTATAGAATTCAATGCACAGGATTCTAATACAGAGTGCAAAGTACACATTACAAATGTGAAATTAATGTGTGTCTTCTTCCTCTGGTGCTAAAATTACTGTTAAAAGAAGAAACCATAATAACATCTTCCCAATAACATACTTATTTTTGAAAAATATACACTTTTTTCACACAGTGAAAATGGAAACTTTAGAAATTTTTTCCTTTCTCCTTTACTTTTGAAACTGTGTTTCAACAATAATTGAATCTTTGGGAACTTTGTAATATTTGCATTTTATGTAAGTAGACATGTAATAAAAGAAAAAAGATAATTATACATTTCCCAGCTTATCCAAGGACCAATGACAAGTTTCTAATTAAAGGAAAAGAATAACGGGTCTCTTCAGTTATTAAAACTAGTCAAGCTAATGTCTGAATCTCATGCAACATTTCTACTGTTTTAGTAGATCATAAATCAGAAAAAATGTTGCAGTATCAAAATTTAATAGCAAAATTTTCATGGAGCACACATCCAATTTTCTTTTCATAATTAAAACAGGCTCTGAACATGAAAAAAAATAGCAGCATTACTTGCCAGATCAGAAGGTAAGTGCCTGACAGTAAAGTAAGAATAGGTTCTGCCTACCACAGGCATTACATAGTTCACCATGTAACAGTGAGGACTGCATCAATAGTTTATTTCTAGCAAGTACCAAACTTACAAAATAGCCCGTTTACAGAACGTAATTTTTTCTACCTCTGAAACAAAGATGTGAAAAAATTCTAGCTTGGCGTCTGAAGCATGTTATGTCAGTAGTAAGGACACTGCTTTTTTGATTAGTACCACCTACTACGAAAAAATGTACACAGAAACATAGATAACATTTTAAACTTCAGACATTAACCCTAAATTAATCCTGAATTAAAATCTTTACACAAATAGCAGCTAATCACACATTTCTTTATATACACTTCTGAGGAAGAGAAAGGAGGGTTGGTCATCACTAAAGAAAAGTTGCGGTTTTGATCACACCAGTTCTTTCCCCATCATCCACACACCATGTAACTGACCAATTTCAGCCAAATTTGCAAGTGAAAGGGAAGTAAGATTCCGCTGACACAATCTATTTGGCAGTAGACAGCTCGACAGTCAGACATGTATGTTATGAAATAAGTCAGGAAGCAAGTAGGCCAAAGCTAGTCCTAGCACATGCTGTCTTCTATGACACATAGCAGCGTTATAAGAGACAAAGGACATGAATCTGTATGGAATCAGGCTTCATTCATCTGCTCTTTGTAGAACAATTTGTTTTATATCAATAGGTTAGCATTAATTTTATGGAGGATTTTAGGCACTTCTAAAATATGATAATGAATACTGAAAGCATCACAGACTACTCTTCCAATTGCATCAAAAAAACTGCATTCCACTTTTGCTCAAGACTCATGAAGCCTGAGGTTCAAAAGGACAGTCAGGGTGCCCTTTAGTTGTACAAATTCCCTTAGTGGAATAACATACTGGGTCTAAAATGTGGGCTTTAAATTCCAAGTGCACAGCGGGTCAGAACCCATTCATCTTGAACAAGAAAGTTTTTCTCTGTAACCTCCTTCTACAAAACATTTGTGTTCTACTCTCATAATTAACACGTTAAAAAAAAACCGAAACCCAAACTGTAACATTTCTCAACACTAAAATACTACACTGAAAGAAAAAACACACTACCATTATTAAAAGCAACCAAGGAAACTTTTTTTTAAAAAACAAAAGAAATAACCACAAACTTTATCAGACTAAAAAATTTCCATAACTTACATCCAATCTCTGAAGTTATTAGTTACATTCAGCTCAGTAACAGATACTCTCTCACCTTTCAAGATTTTCTTCTCTCACACTTCTCCATTATATTTTGTCCCCAAAAAATATACATATATAAAAAAAAAACGTTGGACTACCAGCCTGCCAATATTTATGTCCCATAAGTGATCAGTTCCCTCATTATATTACACAAACTCATTAAAGACAGAGACCAGAATCTGAGATTTCATCCGGCCCAGCTACCCCACAGATGTCTCAGTTACATCTCAAGAAACTTCTTCACTTCATTTGACCTCAGCAATCAGTTTGAAAGCTGGTCAGTTTTATTTGTCATACAGATCACCTTAAAAGGCATTATCATTAAGCTTAAAATCTAAATAATGTTTCATTAAGTTTCACATGCAAAGCATTCAAAGAAAATAGAAAAATGAGAGGAAGTTTTTGCCTCAAATTATGCTACAAAAGTTAATTCTAACAAGTTTATGTTATTGAAACATTAGGCTGCAACATCTAAATTTAGAAATTAATACTAAGTTAAACCAGCCTTGTAAGCCAAAGGAGCAATTCAACCCAATTAAAATGAACATATTGTTCTGCTAATATTATGTGGATCGCATAAGCAACATTTCTTTTGCTAGTATCATTTTGCTACCTATAGCTTTGGTTTTCTGCTTATCTTGACAGCTACTAGCATGTAGTAACCTAGTGCCAAATGGAACAAAGCTTATTTCTTTTGGATACAGCAGTACAGAATTCTCAACACAAAATCAAACTCTGACCTTGACACTGATTCCTTGAGAAGGAGGAGACTCATCCTCCATAAGGATTTGTGCTTGTGTCCCCCTGCAGAGAGAGAACTGTGGTTAAAATCACCATATCATATTGCTGCAACAATACTTTATGGAACTATACACAATATTAAAGTCAGCACTAGTTGCTTCTGTGGGGTGAGAAAACAATAAACACAAAGCTCACTCAATTTTGGTTTTGTATTTAACTGTCCGGTGATCAGTTAGACTCTGCTCTTCTGTATTCTTACCTCAAATAATAATTCTTGAGCAAAATATTTTTATTTTTTTTTTAAACTAACCAGACTGTGATTGGAAAGGAAGAAGTTTTATTAAACACAATACTCCAATGTCTTTTTATTGCAGTAAAAATAAATTTGGAACCTTGGTGACATAATTTTAAAAGATATTTATTTCAGAAAAATAAGCAGCACACTGGTTGGAGCTTTCTATTTCTGGCTTAAACCTTCAAATGCTTTTCTTACAGTTCCATTCTGAAAACTAATGTTAGAAAAACATTTGGGTCTTTTCAGGTTTACTGAGAATTGTTAAAATATTCACTCTGCTTCAGAAAATACTGCCAACCTCGTAAATTACTTGAATAATTTCTAGGATGTGCATTATCAATAGAAACAGATTTTCAGATCAGATGTACAATTAAGAATCTGGACAGCATATTCTGGCAGTCTGAGTTTAGGTCTTGGAATCTGAAAGTTCTAACCCTGGTTTTGATTCAACTATGGCAGGTCTTTGGGTAAGGCACATATATTTCTATGGTACAGATAAGATTGAGTTAAGGAACACAAATACTAGTTCTAATAGCCAAGTTCTAGTAGCAGTTTAAGACTATTTAATCCTAAATATTTAAACAGGTTCACTGACTCATTCGAATGTAAACATTCTTGTAGAGTCTCTCTAGGAACTTGGCAGGCAAACAAAAATTTTCAGAACTCCGCTCAGTATTTCCTCCCACTTAATTTGAGCATTTATGAATTTCATCTGCTGAATCAAAGGTCTGTCTGGAGCTTCTTCCCCAAGGACTCTAACCACAGGCTTAGCAAAGATCAAGAGGAAAAAGTCACAGAAAAGAGGGACTTGCTGACACCTTTAGGAAAGGAATCTAACCTGATATTCGTGATTCGCCAGTAGTTTCCCACAAGAGTAGTCATTAAATGATGCTAACTTATCAAAATGATCTTGCACAGGAGGGCAGACCAGTAATATTGTCAACAGTTATTCCTATTGAACAGGTCACGTTCCCTGACTAGGAAGACTGGTTTCAAAATGATCTTCCTTCTTTGTATGTACAGTGAAATGCCACTACTCTGTCAAGTGCTGACAATTAATTGACAGAACTCAGCTTGTCATTCATTATTACATTGATGCAGCATTTTCCATTACCAAGAAACTTCAGACCTTGAGGCACAGTAAGTGGTTGCTTGAAAAACTGCCAATTCCAACTCAAGTATAGGCTTCTCCCCTTCTTGCTTCTTGACATTAGACTGTGACTTCTCAGCTCCTGATAACAAGCTGTACTGGCTGTCTACTAATTGCAAAAGCAAATCTGCATGCAATTTAAAGGTTAGACCAAAGAAATTCTGAAAGACTGGAGTATTTACAGTCTGAAAGACTGCCATCCTTGACCTTGCAAGGTAGGTAACTGTTACAGAAATTTCTAATTTAAAAGATCTAAGACAGCTTTATTGTCTCGATCTCCACAGAGACAAAACTTCAGCCAAAAACATTTTGTCAGACGCCATCTCTCTCTTGGCATGACATCCAACTCCACCTGTTGGCTCCAGGGATGGACCTCCAGCATAACTCCACTGAAGTTTTCAGAGGTTCATCTACATGCAGTTTGCTGTATTGGAGCTAAATGCTTGAAACCTATTTGCAAAGGCCTTTTATTTCAGTATCATCATCACCCTCAAAAAGAAATAGGTTACCAAGAACAAAAGCTATGAAAGCTAATATGCAAGCAACACACAGAAGAAAACATAAGCAAATGAAAAACAAGGAAAATAGTGGGAATATTGTTCTGTTACCCATACTTAGCACCATGGTTCAAATACCACTGTGATAAAGATCAAATACATCAGGAAAAACTTTCTGAAAGAGGTGAGAAGGCAGGAAAGAAAACAGAGGGCATGATTTTTCAATTCTCTGATGGTTTAAAATAAGTGCTAGGGTCTGGTGTGAAATTTGTGCCCTAAGTGACAAAACTGCTTTGAAAAATCATACGTAGATTCTTGGAACACCTTCCCCTAACCTTCAAAAAACCCACTGTGGGGTTTTGGGCTAGCAGAACAATTTGACTAATTTGACTTTTATAAAATCATCTAGGACTTTCAAAAGTAATGGTAAGACACATTGCTCATACTAAGTTTCTTTATTTCTCCTATTCCTGTTACTTCTTCTTTTCCCTTTTGAACTGATGTCTATCATCGTCACTGATGTAGAACAGTGTACGGTTTACCAGCGAGCAATGAGTGGAAGTGACTGAAAAAATGCATCATCACAGAGGAAATGTTTATAGCAGAATTAAAAACAAAATCTCAGATTCTCTTCTCATTCTATAAACCCTACAGTCACCCTGAAAAAATAATTTCAAAGCTTTGGCTATCCATTTATGTGACTGACACAAACCAGTAGATCGAAATAAAACTACTAACAGCTATCAAGGGAAACTATATAACAAACTAATAAAAGCCAGAAATACAAAGACTAGAAAGGAGTAATTAAGTTTATACCAAAATCATACCTCTAGTAGACTTACTGCAATGTCAAGGTCAGCAGCTACAAAAGCCTGATAAGAAGATGTTGATAAAAAATATTTTTACTTAAAAATATTTACACTTCTTATACACAAGTGCAAAAATACCTTTGGAAGGCAATCAAGTGTTTCAGATCATGGAAACAAAGCAACAACTACCTTTAGTGCTGCAAAGCATTATAGGAGGAAGCTGGAGTCATTTGCACATAATTAGTGGTTTAGTTCTGCAGTAAAAGAAAAAAAAAAAAATGAGCATTATCTCCAGACCTTGAAGGGTATTAAAATAATCAAACACTTTTTTAGACAGTCTCTTGGGAACAGGATGTCATTCCTGCATCTAAATCTAAACTAATGTAATCTAATATAACCCAACTCTAACCTGAGCTGCTGAAGAAAAACATTTTTTGCATTTTTTAATGTGGCTGATCCCAGATTTTCAGAAAATTAACTTGAAAAGCTCTTTATCTTTGCTGAATTGTTAGACAAACTCTAAACACACTCAGGTTCCTGTAATCCATGCATACACACAAACATAATAAAATACAACTGATGCAATTGTTAGCTCTTGTTGATTTTAAATGCTACATAAAATTTAATTTACAATAAAATTTATTTGGTAGAATTGAAACTTATACTACTCCTTCATTTGACCTTCTGACATGAGAATTCAAGGAACCAGCTTCAGGGAGACAAAAGTATTCCAAAGATCTGGTCTTAAAAGAACTTTATTAAAAATATTAACCATGTAATACAGCAAAATAAGTCCAAATAATGCAATAAATATGTGAAAGACTGAGCTATTATATTTTTATAAGCTTCAAGACTCCCACCTGAGTGTGGGAACCTGACTGCACATCAGTTCAATGCCATAGGAACGGTATGTTTGGGAAGAACCCTTCTGTTGCTGTGTAATCCTAAATACTACACTGCATTAACAGAGAACCAGTATGCAAATGCGCTCATTTTGTTATGCCCCCTCTAAGTTGATCTGACCTACCCTATATTGTTAGCAGTCTGCAGTTACATGATGCAGCCAAACAGTGAGCAATGCATCAGGTCTAGCTGCTAGATCTTTGATCTCAGTCTGCTCTAGCTAGAAAGAAATACTCACAGCTTGTACAAGTTCTAACCTTTAATCACTTCCTTAGATGTCCAAGGAAGGTCATTCTAGTGGACAGTGCTAGAATTCTAGTCATTCTAGCTTCATTTGGACTAAATCCTTAATTTATAAAATATATCTTCTAAAACATTCTAAGCCTTAGTAAAAGAACGAAACATAAGCATTACTAAAGCACACCCGGTTTTTTTCTACATTCCTTGCTTACTTCAGTTTAGCCCAGCTTTCCAGCACATAGAAGATTTGGTCCATGATAAGGGCTCTTGCCTACAGCTGAGAGCACTACAAGATGGGTCACCAAGAGAAGAGGTTTCTCAAGGTGATGTCTAGCATGGCTCCATCATGAATCTGGCTGTAGCTATGTGTCCCTGTAACATCAGGCACTTGCCAGAGCACTTCCCATGAAGCCAGCATGCAGTGCCTGGGCAGGTGGGAGAATGGTGCAATCCTTCCCTGACGCAAGTCAGAATTTGCCTAGGTATATACATCAAACACATATATCAATATGGATCTAAAAATAAGTAAAAATATAGATAAATAAATAAATAAATACATCACACACACGCAACACATATTCTATACCCGGACTGAGAAATATGGTAGTTTAAACTTTTATAGTTATAGGTGTCTGCATAAAATGATACTTTATGATACAATAGTAAATAGAATATGAAAGAAAAGTTAGCCCACTTCCTCTGTGAGCAGATGTGTGTAACTCTCTGAGGATTTCTTTAATAGTCTTCTGATACTGGAACTGCCCAATGATTAGTGGCAAGAGCACTGGATTAGATGTAACACATAGAGGTTTCCCAACTCTTAAAAAAAACAATTAAGAGACAAAATATTATTCTTTGTGCTATAAGTTTAAGCATCCAATACTAAATCTACCCACTGCAACAACCTCCTCCAAATGGCAACAAATCATACGCATAATGCTGCCAAGGTTATTTTACCTCAACCTTATCACTCAGTGGTCCTATTTCTACTCTTTACTTACATGGTTAAAGAAGCTTTAAAAAACAATTACCTATAACTAACTCAGAATTACTTTTGTCAATTCCAACCTTAGAACTGCTTTTCATCTCTTATACTTCTCTTTGCTTTTACATCCCTTTTCTAGCCTTTATTCCTAAAAACCTTTTTCATCAAAGTAAAAGTTCTTTTCAATAGATCTTTTCTCATTTTTTTAATATAAATTCACAATAGATTCTAGGTTTGGCATAAACCAATTCCATTCCTTCTTTCCTTCTATGGCCCTCAGGACTCCTGTACAAACCTACATGACTAATTAATCCTCTTGATTTTTTAAAGTTTGCCCTTGTAAAACTGAGCCTCTCAATCCTGTCTCCATTTAGCCCTCCATTTTATTCCTATTTATTTAATCTAATTAAAAATGTGATTTAAGATCACAAGCTGACTAATAAACCAGGCCACCTCAGAATTTTTCACACTGCTTACTGAGAGCAAGTCTAAAGCAATCCAATGCTTATTTGGTAAGCTTACAGCAACTGTGTGTAAGAACACTTGGATTGCTACATGCCCTTACCATATGATGCTATTATCTGTATCTACGAAAGAAACCCACTTGTGACATAACTCCTCTCAGTAATCAATATTCTCATCTGAATCCAACTCTTCTGTTCTATGGCAGACACCATCAAAAACTCCTGTAATTTTCTTTTCTCAAAGCAATGATACACTTGGACTCTTTTTTTACCCATACAATCTTTTTCTGTTATTTCACAGTCCATCACATCATTCACATCCCCTGTAACTCTGCCACATCTATTTCTCATATCGGACAGGATCAGCTCTCCTGCTGCACATTCAAGCAGGGTCATTATTCTTTGTGTTTCCTTTACCCCACGTCTGCTTCCACATCCTTCAACATTAGTTCAGCCCAAATGGTTCCTGATGGCGCACAAACACAATCTACAGCCAACTGTGTTCACCATACTGCAAATTTCCTCTCATCTCCGCAAGGGAACACAATGCAACCCTCCCATCTCCCTGACATTAACAGCTCTTGTTTTCCAAAGTACTCGTTCTCTACTAGCAGCCGTTTACAAACCGGGTGCCTGGTAAACATGACCCAGGGGAACACACCGCACACAGAACAGGCCTCAGCACCGCTCCCTCCGCACGCCCAGCCGCGGCCGGGTGTCCGTATGGGAGCCCGGGTACTCGAAGCCACCGCCCTCAACTCAGCTGATCTTGAGCACAGACCGCCGCAGGCCCCGGGCCCGCCACACCCACAGCCGACGTGGCGGCGCTGGGCGGGGCGGGGCGGGCACGTCCGCCGGATCGTGGCGTAACGGTCTGACACGCTGCAGTAGGGACTGCGCTCTCCTGGGCCGGGGGGCGCGCAGGGCCCTGCTGCGGGACGGGGAGCCTGGGGGGCAGTGACAGCGGCGGCGACCCCCCCTCTCCGTAGCTTACCTTCCCCGCAACCGGCGGCGGCTCC
>JANHGB010036395.1:0-30843 GCA_026283785.1 Coracopsis vasa | reverse complement strand
GGTCTTTGGTTTGCGGGGTTTTGGTTTGTTTGGGTTTGTTTTTGTGGTGTGTAGTTTTTTTGTTGTTTTTTGGGGGGTGTGGGTGGGAAGAGTTTATTTGACAAAAGAATGCATAAATGGGTTGGGTTTGGTTTAATTTGTTTTGTAGTTTTGTTTGGTTTGGGTTTTTTATAGTGGGTGGTCTTTGGTTTGCGGGGTTTTGGTTTGTTTGGGTTTGTTTTTGTGGTGTGTAGTTTTTTTGTTGTTTTTTGGGGGGGGTTAGTTTTCTGGTGGGTGGTTTTTTTGTTTTTTTTTTTTATTATTTTTTTTAATAAAATGCTATGAAAACAGTCACTGATACATCTGTTTCTCTGGAAGAGGAAATAAATGCAGATGATTCCCATTATTCAGACCATATAGAGTTGGCTTAACTTGGGAGCCGTTGCAGATGGAGGAGTGATGCAATTAGAAGTAGCAAAATGTTTACTGATACAAACCATTGACTTAAAGTTTTTTAGTAAATGCAACAGGGATTTAACAAGATTCGATGGTGATGTGCACTTGATTATTTTCTGCATAGAGGACAGGGTTAGGCAGACCCTTCTGTTGAGTCATGAGGTTCAGAAAGGACCCCCTTGCTTTCTAAACTCCTTCCAGAGAGGCATTGAGGTGTGGCTAGATTCAGACTTAGTCTCAGACTTGGTCAGCAGTTTATATCTAAAGGATTATATATGTGCAATCAGTCATTTATATCATGTAGCTAGGATTGCAGAGGCTAGCATGCTATTAATCACTTACTGAGGATCTGTTGCAGCAAGGAATCTCTCAGCCTTGATGAGTCTTGTTGAGAGGTGGCCCTACTCGGGGGATATCCTGGTTTGCAGGCTGCTGCTGTGCAGGAGAGCTCAATGGGCTCTGGGCAGTCCCGTGTTTATGGAGTAAGACAATTGAGTCATGGTTGCGTTCACATATCTACTACAGAAACTTGGCTTGAGTTGGACCTTGACTAGGATTATATTTGGGGTGGAGGGGTTCACATTGTTCAGATTAGGCCTTTGGCTATTGTGTTGTTACCCATCTCCCAAGAATTAAGTCAGATGTCTTTATCGTTACCCAGACCCATCCATTACCACCACCACTGGTGATTATCACTTGAGCAGAGTTGGGAAATAAAGGTCAGATTGGGGAAAGGGGAAGAAGCGCAGCACCACGCTCCACTCTGTGGCTGTAGTCAATTTATCTTGCCCTCACAGAATGGTGGTACAGTCACCTCTTGCCTCTGCCATAAATAGTATGTTGATAATTTGGGCTCTTACAGATTCATGGTAAGTATACAGTGAAGCACTACCATTTGTTATGTGCTAATTTGTATGTTTGGGGTGATTAAAGTTGGATTATTTGTTTTATCTTATGCCAAACCTTTATATGCAATATAAGTAATAGACATATTAGAGTTAATAAAATCACAACTGGGTGAAGTATGAAATTAAAAATTTCTGTCACTGTCAGTGGCCGTCCAAGAGGAGTTTCCCACCACTGCTGTTCTCTGTCCTTCTTCACTCTTTCCAAGATACAGATATCTATTCTGTATCACAATGAACGGTGATTAGAGTTTTGTGTCCCTTGTTTCAGATGCACTCTGGCAGTTGACACAGGTCATTGTGTTGTAACAGTTTCTTCACCAATATAAGATTCATTCCCATGGAGGTAGGCAATAAATCATGACTCATTGTATAATTAGATTGTAACAATTGATAAGGCATAACAGGAGCTAAATAATTAAAAGTGGCATCCCATAATTTTAATAAAGTTCTGACACACACAGCACCCCCCAACCCCCCCCCACCACCACAGTCAGGGACACTTTCCACTAGACCAGGTTGCTCAGACCCACATCTAATGTGGCCTTGAAGGCTGACAGGAATGGGGCAGTCACAGCTGCTCTGGGCAATGTGTTCCAGTGTCTCTCCACCCTCAATTTCTTTCTAATAGGGAGGAAGGGAGACAGAAGTTGAAATATTCTCCTTTTCACTGTTAACTTGTTTCTCAGAATGCTTCAATTAGACTCAAGATACTGCTAGTAGGCTGAATCATGACTCCAGGAATGTCTAAGGCTAACACACTTCTCCATATTTCATTCCTTCACTCAAGATTCTGTTCATGGGGTTTTAAACCTGTTTACTTTTAAAGTAGTTTATGTCCCCTGTTTCATGGATTTTACTTTGTGATCGCCTCCCTGGGGCTTCAGGTTTTGTTTTTCAGCTGGTGTATCATCCCAGCCTATTTCATGACTGCAGTTAACAATGCTATGCATTAATTCTGGTCATGTAGAGAGTGCCTTAGGAATGTTGTTGTCCTGGTCTTTATTGTATTCAGTGTCTCTTTTAATTTCACCCCATTTTGCAGTTAGAGTTTAAGAATTGCTGGGACTCCTCTAAATGATAGTTTTAACATTGTGAAATCTACTGTAGCAGTTAGTGGGACATTATGGGGTCCTTGTTTGCATGTGGCTCATATGCAAATAGCTTTTGTGACAGCTGTAGAGAGCTTGCTTAGAGATTTAATGGGAATTAGGGAGGGTTCACCTCACTCCATAACATCTATTCCTCCATCCCAAGAAGCTGCTGGGCTGGTGATAGGGTGTATTTGTTGGGTTGGATCCTAACTTCAAGAAAACTGGACCCCAGTAGCGTTTGCTTTGTCCTCACTCAACATTGTATGGTTGCTGACACTTTGCCATACTTGCCACAAGTCTTCAGTTTGTTTTACCTGAATTTCTGCTATGTTTATTTTGTAAATTTGGCAGTTGCAAGGGATTCTGGGGATGGTTCATGTAGTATGTTGCAGATGATCACCCCAAGATCCCACAGTTCCTTTTAATTTAACAATTGGCCTCGCTTCATATTCAGGAGGGCTTGGGGGTAGTCTTCTTCTGGTTCTCTATCATTGAGATCACCCTGGATATCACCATCTCAGTCTTCAGGGGATATTATTAACTTCCTAATATGTACCATACTAAGGGGATGTGGGGGCTGTAGAAGCGTTTTCAAATCTTTCTCCCAAATTCTGGTTTTTATTATTCTTGTTACTGTTCTTGCAGCTGCTCCATTTTTAAAGATGGCATTAATTCAGTCACCAACTCTACAATTTCTGTCTCTAGGTCTTCTCCTGTCTATTCACCCTTTCTTGGCATAGTTTCTAAACAAGTACCCAGCATCCTGCAGATAACACCTTTTCATCCTCCATCTTCTGTGTGGCTCCTAATGACCTCTGCCTGCTTTTCAGCGATTTCTCAATTATGCCAATTGTCACAAGGCCATTCCTCTGATAATTTGGATTCACTCAGATTCACTCCATGCCTCAATAAATAATGGGTGATGCTACCCGCCATCCTTTTGGCTATGCCAGGAGCAGAATAAAGCTTATTTTGAACACTAGCTGTTGATGAGCGTTGAGGGTTTTTTTGCAAGTTGTTGATGTGGTTTATGTCCAGATTTTTGCTACCAGTTTCTCATCTGTTTCTGATCAATGAAGCTGAAAGAGACATTGTTTTGCTGAACCGTATGCAAAGATTCTTCTACATCTCTCTTCTTGTAGTTTCCTACCCTAAGGAATGTAAACATTGAAATAGCTGAAGATGCCTCTGGGATTTACAGTGCTTAATATTGGCATTGTGCTCTCTTAAAATCTTGAACCCTGGCTGTTTTAATGTGATTTTTGTCCTGTCCTCTCACACAGGGAATTGACACTTTTCTTACATAGGAGGACGGTTGTACTGACATAGACTACAGCTCAGTGAACTGTGTAGCCTAGAGGGATTAGTCAAGACAAGTTGCATTTTCCTTATCTTGCCAGAATTTGCCTGCTCAGGGAGCAAGTTGGCTTGCACTCAAATTGAGACATGACATTGAGATAAGGTAGAAGGTTGGAAAAGTGTGGCTGTGTATTGCACGGTATAGTAGTACATATTTTACAGGTATATTATTAGTGTGACTACAGATATAATTAGATAGACTAGGGGTGGCTACACTATTGAGAGTTGTCAAAATAATTTAATCCAGAAAAATCGCCTCTCTGGTGTTACAGAGAGGACTTTTTCTGGGGAGGAGGGAGGAACTTTTGCTTGGCCACTTGCCGAAGGATGCTTTCTGTGGTGTTACTAAAGAAACCAAATACCTTTGTCACAAGCTTTGCAGAATAAGGATCAGTTTGTTGGTTCTGCTCCTAGCATTGGTGCTTAAATAAATACATGAAGTCTGACTTCTTGTTTTCCTTGTTCCTACACATGCAGGCTCGTAAGCTGTGTGTTTAAAAGCCAGCTCTTGAGCATGTTTACAGAGCTGGGCTGCATGGCTCATCAAGCAATGGAAAGGTCTTATCTGCTAGCTCTTCTCCCCCTTCCTGTGCAGCTTGTCATCTAATCAATTTAAATGGATTCTTATTTATGCTCTTCCTTTACTTTTTCATGAGCAGAGAAGATTCTTTGGATTCTTACTCTGCTGAATAAATGGTGCTTAGTCTGAATCTCCAGTTCATGATCTCTGTGCCTTTTGGAATGATGCTTAGTTTAGAAAACGATTGCATTAGTTGTCAAGGTGGGGGGTTTTTGCATGATTTGCTCTCCCTGTAGTCACAGTGCTTAACGTTTACTTGCTGTACTATCTAAGACACCGAGTACGCTCTCTCTACTCGATTTAGAGCAATTCTAGCCCATTCTTTGCTAGAGTTTGCTGTGCGTGGCTCTCTACTGCCCCAGTGTGATCACAGAGTTCAGTGCTATCTGGAAGTACTAGAGCTGCCTTACTTGTGATAGGTCTTCGGAGTTCCAAGGAGTGGGCTGCGGTCCTGTTGGAGTGCTCCAAAAATGAAATGTAACTGCATGCTGATCCTTAACGCAGAATAACTTGCTTTGGATCACTGCATTCAGTGTGGGCTGCTGTTTCTAACTATTTTCTGCCTGCTGTAGAGGTTTCATTCGGAAATAACACTACATGTAGACTTCGAGAATGGGTTCTGTTGCCTAAAGATGCACACTTAGTGTCCTGCCTGCTTCCCAGTTGCTGCACCAGAATGTTGCAAGTCTCCTGCATGTCCTCAGATGCGTTACATCTGTCAGTTCTTGGCAACATCCTAGGGTAGCTCAGTAAGCACCATGTGTCCATGAGATAATCAAACCTGTCCCAGATACTTTGTCAATTTACATTCAGCTCAGTGTATATGTGAATGTATATGTGTTTGATTTCTGTTTGAGTTTTTTTTCTCCCGTTTTTTTTTTTTCCTATTTTTTCAAAAGCAGTAGTTTAAGAGAAAATCAGTTTTCTGTTCTAATATTACACATGACCTCTTCTAAAAAGCATTTGAGTTGTAAAGAAGTTCTTCTGCATCCCACATTCCCTTTGGGCATGCTGTATTGAACCCAAGTGACACCAGTACACAAGAATATTAGTATTTTTTATAGCCTTTTATTGGTGTGTAAACACATCCATGGTGCATATAAAACCGTAACAGTTGACTTAGTTTGAACAAATGATATTTTATTTTTCTGTAAGTGATTAAAAAGGCACTTCCACCTTGTGAATGGTGCATCAGGGGTGTAGTAACCAGGAAAAAAAAACTATATGAATTGAATACTCAAGACAAAATGAAAGTTTAAGAAAAGATTAACTGACTGATGCCCTTCTTTTTCTTTTCCTTGCAACAGTCTCACAAATCCTGTGTAAACTGTAGTTCACTGGGACTTAAGTCATCTGAGCTACTCGAACTTACTTTCTGGAAGATTCTCGAAGTTAATTACTCTGTTAAGAAAACCCAACCTCAAACCTGGAGTACTTTTAACATCAATCTATACATTGGAGACAAGGCAGTTGTGCTTTTTATCATTGTCAGAGGAGTGGGTGTATGTGATCTTGACACTAAGAGTAGACTTATACAGTGCTAAATATTTTCCTCCCTCCCCTTGCTGCAGTGCAGTTTTAAAGCGTGTTTATTCACTGGATTTTGTTCCATTGAAATCTCCATCTCTTGCATCCACTTCGTCATCAGGTCCATCTATTGCATTCTCAATTACTCTCCTGCCTCCAGATCTACGTGGTGGGGCAAAAGATGCCGGCTCATTTCCCCTCCTGCAGTAAAAGGAAAAAAAATCAAGTGTTAAGTCATTTGCAGTCCTCATAAATAAGCAAAGCGCAATGGTGCTTATGGGGCTGATGTTTTTAAATGCGGAGCAGCCAAGAGCTATGGGCCTCTGATTCAACTTCCTGTTCTGTAGTATGTAAGAGTAATTTGTGGACAGGTTGAGATGCCCAGTTGTTTGGAACTGGGATGGGATTCCTATTCTTGTGCTTAAAGTTCTTCTTTAAATAGTGTCATCTGCCCCAACTCCCCCACACTCTTCCCTTCATTTCACTTTTTGCCCTATGGGGACTGCAACTGGAAGGAATGGGAAAGTGGGCTGCTTGTACCTACAATAGCAGTGGAAGAGCAAGGAAAGAGAGTTTGTTCTGAACTTCTGACATGCAGTGTGGCTAAGCCCACCAGTTACTGAAAGCCCACAAGATCTGGGACTGGAGCAGTGGTGCTGATACCAGGAGGCATTTTTGAGCCCATAGGCCCTCTCTTCAAAGGCTACATTGGTCAGAGCACCCCAGGTGCTTTGTCACATGTGGTATCTATGTTGTGTGTAACTCCAGTCTCTCCCAGTGGAGAGAGGAAACCAGTGCTGCTTTGGAACTGAGTTGTAACTTGAGTGCTGACACTTAACAGAGCAAGTATCTTGCAGAAGAGCTTACAGAAAATGCTTTTCCCCCCACCCCTTTTCCTCTCCCATCTCCCTCCCGTCTCCATACATTTCACAGTCACATCCCAAGGCAGGAACACTTTGGTCCTCAAGGTTAATTTTTTGGGGAGGTGTGAGCAAGTGAGACAGAAGATGGGATTGTCTCTTCTTGGCCTCCATTGCTACTGTGCTACAAAACACTCAAGTTTTGTAACATGGCCTCTCACTTGCCCCTCATTAAGCAAACCTTTGTAAAGGCTTGAGACCACAAGCATAAGCAATAAAGTAATTTCACGATTACTGAATGTTGTGCCGGAATTACTAATTTGGTGTTAAATAGAAGTGACTCTTCTTTTAGGCACAGCAGTTATGCATAAATATTTAAAGGCTTGTCTTGTCCTTGCAAAAGACTAAGCCGGTGGTGTCCTTTCTGAAGCAGCTATTTAAGTCCAAAGTTCAACCTTCCCTACAAGGGAAGTGGTTAAGAACATTGGCTGGACTTATTTTAAAGGCACAAATCTTTGTTTCCGAGGTGGAAAAATGAGATGTAGTCTGTTTTCCACAATTCTGCCCTTCAGCTTAAGTGTGAGCAAGCAATTAGCTGGATAATAAAGCTTCTTTTAAGATCTGTGGTTAGGTAACCACAGTTGTTCTGGTGCTGACAGCATATACTGAGCACAAGGGTATGTCATTTCTACCCTTGCATGTGCTTGACGGAGCCTAGACACTATTAGTAGACCCTATTAAGCAGTGTCTGCTATTTTATGATAGCAAATATTTATTATTGCTGTTTACCAAGAAAGTTCTAGTTGGTCAGTAAATCTATTGATTCTTGTTAATAAAGGAAGAGCATTTTATTTGGATTCAATTATTCATGAGTCATTTGTAAGATAACTCTCTTTATGTTGCAGTAATTCACTGAAATGCTATAAGAGAACATGGGGCTGGTGGAGAGTAACAGCAAGAATCTAACCAAATTGCACAGTACGGTTTTGGCTGCAAAGAATTGGACTCCCTATCACACACTAACCACTTATTAACATAAGCTGTTCCAGTATGCATAAACTTAATACATCTTTAAACTGGTATTGGCCCTGTGAATAAATATTTTGGTTTATATCTGTTCTTAAATAGGTTTATAGATTTGATATATTTGTGTGGTCACTCTCATTAGTACCTTTAGAATAATGGGTGTAGTTGAGGCAAGCCTTAAGCATTAGTGTTTGCTTAGCATCTCTCTGTTTAATCTACCTTTGAACAGGTGTTACTGGAGCAGTGCTTGAATACCAGTCTGACTGGAAATATTAGGCTGCCTAAAAGGCACATGCAAGGACAAGACATTATCTTTAAATATTTGTGTATTCACAGCAAAATCCAGCATATGTAAAATAGAAAATATACAAATATTACAAGGCAGTAGCTCTTTAGTTTATGCAAACAGCAGGTATTATTTCAATCTCCAGAGAACATGTTAATGTATAATATAATGCTGTGCTGGGTTACAGTGTCAGTAATAATTTCTGTGTCTGTCCTTTGTTTTAATAACAGTAGACAAGCAACATAATGCCTGCAAAATAGCTATAAAAGCCTAAGTAATAGCTGTTTGTAAGCAATACAGCCACAGTATTACAGTGCTGTGTAATGAAAAGCAAGACTTTGTCTTTTGTCTGTGACTGTGTGATGTAAATGTGATAAATCACATGCAAGCAAGATCTTCCCAAATTTCAGGTGAATTAGATGGAATCTTACCTTAGTCCGCATTACAATGTGTAAGAAATACCGTGAAATTCTAACGACATGCTGTGAAACTTCATATTCATTAGTCCTTTTAATCAATTTTACTAATCTATGGTGTATTTGATTTGAAAAGCTTTAATCTTCGTGGCTGTGCACAAAGATGTGGTGCAAAAAAAGAAAACTTTCATGCAGAAAAACACTTTATTAGGTACTCCATTGGTAGAGCTTGTGAGAATGCAACACTGGTAAGTGTATATCAGTACACAACCTACTTGTAAGAAGGATGTATCACTTAGCTGATGGTAGCTAGATCATTGTAATATTTGTCTCTTTTGAAAAAACAGATTAATGCCAAGATATCCAAGCCTTCACAGTTTGCAGGAACCTCACATAATTTTTACTTGGGCCAAAGAAAATGGGTATTTGTGCAACACAAGCTAGCTGCAAAGTTGAAGGCATGGTACCTGCTTAGTCATGCGAAGGTTCCTGTGTCCCTCTGAAACAGAGATAAAGAGTCCTGGGCAGTTATACTAAGCACACGGTCATGATCAGAGGTAGGTAGATTAATTTTAAATAATTAAACAACGTACATTACAGCCAATTACATTACATTTAGATAAAACAAAAATGAGCCTTATGCTATTCTATGTAAAATGGACTGGACACAGCTGCTCCTTTGTAAAGCAGCCAGGAGCAGGCACCACCTAAGATGGTGCTAATGGAAAAGGCTGCCGCAGCCCTTAACTCTTCACTTTGAAGTAAACCCAAATCTGAAGGTTCATGCATGTTACTGGTAAACTGCTTCAAGAACACAAGTAGGCAGGTGCTTTAATTTTCATCTGAAATACTGTTGGCTTTAGGTAGAAAGCAAAGTTTTCTGTTGTGATGATGTAGATAGAGCAATTCTATTCTAATTCAAGTCAGTTTCTCTATTTCACTGGGTTGGTGTTTTCAAACCCAGTGGGTGCAGAACTCCAGTATGTAGCTGACTGATCACAGCTCTGTCTTTTTCCCAGTCAGTTTTAACAACAAAATGCAAAGGGACATACTGTTCTTTTCCTTGGTCTGATGACACTGAATCCCTTTGTGGTGAAGTCCAAAGAGGCTTTTGGATAAGAATTGCATAATGTTCTCTGCTTTTTGCCACCTGTGATGTTGTCTAAGACTATTTACTGTCATTGTGTGAGAGTTGTCCATGTGTGAAAAGCACAAGCATTTCTACCCTTCTGTGAAAGCTTCTGCACAAATAGATGCAGCACATGAGGAGTGTTTTCAAAAGCAACCAAGCCTTATTCTGTTCCTATTTCAGGCAACAGGATTTTTGATTAGAAAAAGAATGAGGCCCGTGCCATTTTATCACAGCTGTTCACCAAAGCTGAAATGCTGAGACTGCTGCACCCTATGAAATGCACTTCACCCTCTGACTTTGGCCTGTTGTATCTGCCAAGCTAACAAAAGGAGTAACTTTGCAGCATTAGCAATGTCTGTTCCTGAACAGATTTTTTTCTACTTCTCCAGTTCTAAATTTCAAGGCTGTCAGTGGCTGGGAATGGCTATCCCAAACAAGGGCACTGTACCTGAGCTTGCTCTTCAGTGCTGCAACCTCACGTCCCAGGGCGTCATTACTCTCGGTAGCTTCATCCAGCTCTCTCTGCAGCTTCCTGCGGTTTGCATTGATACGCTGAGACTCTTCCTCGGCCTCTTCCAGCTGCCTTTTCAGTTGCTTGAGTCGTGTGTTGCCCTTCTCAGCCTAAAGGGAAATTTTAGAGTAATGCTTTAATTCAATACAGATCTAATAGCTTTACATTCCTCATTTTAATTTTATATTTCTCTTGAGGGTTTTACTGAAACATGGCCTGAACCAGAGGTAGAAGCTTAAGATCTAAAAACTGTGCAGTCAGACTGTTGCAGTTGGCTGATTAACAAGGACTAGTGCTTTGGCACATGCTTTAGCATGGGAGGAGAGCTATATTGTCCCATCTTTTAGCAAAGGGCTCTATAGCTCCCCCAGGATAGAATCCAAGCAGACAGTCTGCTTTCTAGAGGGATAATTTTGATGCAAAACATGGAATTTTCCTTTCTTAGGGTAAAACCTGAAAATCCCTGTGCCCCAGACTAAGACCTTCATGACACAGCTTGATACCTGATCTTTGTATTGCTCTGCTTGCTTTCTCTCGTCCTCCACCTGCAGCAGTGCATCCTTCAGTTTCTTGTCCTTCTGGCGTAATGTCTTGGCTGCAGCCTGCTTCTCTCTGCAAATGACAGTGCAACATTTGGTGATGTGGAAGGTCTGTAGTCTTCATCTGCCTCAGGCATGTTGCTCTTGAAACTGGCAGCAAGGACCCATATATTAAAGGCCTTACTGAATTTAACAAATGAATTCTAAGGAAAATTTATAGGTCATGTTCTTCTGATCGAAGCAAGTATGTGTCTTTGCTATATGCTAGAGGTGCTCCAGGAGATATTCCAAAACACAAGGTGATTTCCTCAGGAAATAATCCTACAAATGGCACAATGTGTTATGGCAATTAACTTGGCAGGATCATAGCGTACTTACCATAAAATGTAGGGGAGCAGATCCATGCCTTTGATAATAGTAGAACTTTTCAGCAATAAAATGGTTCTTAATCAGAACCTGTAACAACTGCAGTTACTAGCCATATGTCTAAGAAATGGTATATGAAGAAGAGACTTAACCAAGCCTTAATGGCACTGAGACCCTGAGGATACAAGTCCTGTACACCTTTGTTTAGTTTCTCTCATTAGCTGGAACAATAAAGGGACAGCTGTGCCCTCTGTGAGACCAGTACCTGGCTTCCTGTTCCAATTGTTCTTCAAGAGAAGCAATTTTGGCCTCCAGAGCAGCAATTGTAGCTTTGAATTTGGACTTCACAGCTCCCTCCATCTCCTGCAGCTTACTCTTTAGCTCTTTGTTCTGCCTCTCCAGTTGCTGCCGAGCATTTTCATTCTTCTGTGCAGCTGCACGCTCTGTTGCTAGCTCATTGTTCAGCTGCTCTGCCTGTAAGGATGAGAATAGATGCTGTCAGAAGTGTTGTGTGCTTTCAGAGAAATGACACGTGGCAAATTGGGGTGGCAATGCTCAAAATATATGCTCAGAATCATGAATGTTTTTTGCTGGAATATGAACAGAAAGTGTTATGTATTGAAATGAGCTCTACCTGCTGTACTGCTTTCCTCATGCGATCACCCATTGCCTCTATGTTGCTTTGTTCCTCTTCTAGCTCTTCCTCCAGTTGGGCAATTCTTGCCTCCAGGCGCCGTTTCTCATCCTGAAGGCTTGTTCTGTAAGTTTAACGTGTGTAGTTACAGCTCTACCAGTAGAATTTGTCTGAAACTATTATGAACTACCAATAATTAATAAAGAAAAGAGAACAAGACATTTCAATGAAACTAGTCATATGGGTGCATGGTTGCCAAGAGCACATGGCTGTTGGGAGAAGGAACATAACCTTAAGAGTTCCACTTTTCTTAAGTGGATGCATTCTCACCAGTTTTTTTAGCTTTAGACTGTTTAAAACTTGGGATATTGTTGGTAGGAATATAATGGAAGGGAATTCAAGTTTTTCATGACTGGTGTTATTTAAATGCAGGTTTTTAAAATCTGGACTTGGAATAAATTGCAACTGTGATATACTGTGTTCGATAACAGTAATAGAATCAATCTTCATCGTTGCTTTATAACAGCTGAGACATGATGGAGGTTATCTGTTCTTATGGAACTCATTTAAATAAACTGCATAGTGCAATAATGTTTGTGTGAACTCTTGTAGTAGTATGTGAGAACCAAATACATTTTATAGATTAATTTTTTGACAATGAGGGTGGTAAAATACTGGAACAGGTTTCCCAGAAAGGAGGTGAATGCGCCTGAAGACATTCAAGGCCAGGCTGGATGTGGTTCTGGGCAACCTGCTCCAGTTTAAGATGTCCCTGCTCGTTGCAGAGGGGTTGGTCTAGATGACCTTTGAAGGTTCCTTCCAAACCAAACTATTCCATGAATCTATGATTCTCTTGGCAGCCATGGACTGTTCAGTAGCATGTTTACAGCCTTACGAGTAATCCAGTCTATTCCTACCTTCCAGATGCAGCACTTGCAAGTTCCTCTGCCATCTCTTCTTTCTCCAGATCTGCTTGTTTGCGAGCTCTCTCTGCAGCAGCCAGTTCCTAGGAGAAAAGGAAAAGGCACCATAGTAAAGGAATGAGCAAATAAATGTTCATACAAAAGGTTATGTCATGATACACAGGACTGTAAACTTTCTAAAATGCATATAAGATGGGTTGTCTTGTTATGGGAATAAATTCTTGTCATATCATAAATCCAGGGGAAATACAATGAAATACGCTTTATCCAGCCTGTCAGCTGGTTTCTATTTTATTGGTTTCGGTCACAAGATTGCCATTGAATACACGCAGGAATAATAGCACTAACAAGACTTCAGGAATTTATAGCTATTCAAAACAATTTATGTTGGATCATACTGTTCATTTCCCTTTAGGACTGGTGAAATGTGCCTTTTGTGATTTTTGATTTTTTTTTCCAGCTTAATCTGTCTATGCTCAGAAGTAGTTCCAACAACTTTAATGGAGTGTATGGAGCACGTGGAACTTGTTACAAGTGCAGCTTATAGCCTTCTGTCCTCGAAAGCTATTATACTATTTCACTGCAATTCTGGTTTGGTACTGAAGGTCATGTGTGTAGTCTGCTTCATGCTGCTCTATGTTTCCCATCTTACCTCTTGAAGCTGAATGAGTTCTGCTTCCAGGCCCTTTGCTTTCTTCTCATTTTCTCTGGCTGTAGCAAATATCTCTTCTCTCGCAGCCCGTGTATCATCCAGCTCTCGTTGGTAGTCCTTCATCTGAGCCTTATTGAAAAGAATATCAGAGATTTCTTTTTGTCTGTCTTCATTACAATTTCAGTAGAAGGATGTTTGGACAGGATAGAACAGATATGCTTTTACATAGTCATAATGCCTGCTTAAATTGTATATTCTGGAGAGATCAGCTAGCACATGTTGGGGAGGTCTGAAATGCACACTGTGGCTTTTGTAACGCTTATTGTCCATATTTTGTCTGAATATTTGAGTACATGTGCAGTCTTAATCTTTGATGTATCCCTTTTTGTTGTTTAGCTGTCAGCATATGACATAACGGTTGGTATGGAGACTTGCAGTATAAACAGGAAAATGCTAATTTGGAGAAAACATGATTTCTAAACAGTCTTTCATGCTTTTGAGCCAAGTGTTAGAACCAGGATTGAAGCTCTGTAATAGGTTTTTATCCTGTAGCCCTTTCTCTACATGTGAATCTGTTTTCCTTCATGTGGTTAAGTCAATAGCAGATGAGTGTTGGCCAGAAAAATTTGGAAGCAATCTGCAATAATGAAATTTAAGATTTTCATAATTTGCCATGTGAAGTTTTCCACTGTCATTCAAACTAAGCATTTCAGTACAGATACTTGAATCTGGAAGACCAGTTAAAACTCCCCCTTCAGCAACCATCTGTAATAGGCATCAAGTTCACAGATGTCACCTAACTATCATATTGTGACTGTACAAAAGTCAGCAGTGGGAAAAACTATATATGTGAGATTACATACCTGTAATTTGCGGAGTTGTTTGATGGCTTCTTCCCGGCCTTTATTAGCAGAATCAGCTTGGCTTTCTAGATCTTTAACATCAATCTCCAGCTTCTTTTTGGCTGCAGCTGCCAGTGCACGTTGCTTCCGCTCATCTTCCAGTTCTGTTTCATATTCATGGAGCTGATCGTTAAAGAAAACAAGTTTAGGGAAGTCCTTGAGCACTCTTAAACACTGTTTATGTCTGAATAATGTGTACAGCCTCTTATATCTCTATTAATTGTGATTTCCCTGGCAGTTAAAATAAATTTCCATTTTGTCCAAAAATCAAAGATCCTTGAAAGGAGTCAGCAATTCATGGAAATATGTGTATTACAAGAAGATGACTACAGCAGTTGTCCTTGCAGTCACAACACTTCTATACAGATAGGCTGTGTCCTGTATGTTTTAATTTCCAATGCTTTTGTATCCATTCAATGTACCTTGGGAAGATATACTAGAAGCTGTGTTTTTTTCACTTGTATTGAGAATATAGGTAAAGAAGGTTCTTTTGACTATGTCAGAAATAACAATTCATACTATTTATGCTATATTGGTTGTAGTATTAAATTGCTATGTCTGTTGGCAATTGTGTATCTGCTACTGAATCAGGAATAAAAACCTTATGCAGTTTTGTGCCTTTTTCAGTACAATAACCTACTTTTTTACTATTTGCCAAGCGCAAGGCAATATAATGTTTTCTTCTTATTATAGTGAGGTGCATTTAATAATGGCATGAGCCTGGGCACCTTCAACTGGCTTGATTAAATATTTAGAAAGGCAATAATAGGGAATGAAATGGTACCTGTTTAAGGAGTTGTCTTCTCTTCTCCTCATTCTGTTCATCTCTGGCTTGTAAATCTCTTTCAAATTGGGCTTTCAGGGCCTGCATATTAACCTCTAACCTGAGTTTGGCATCTTCAGCAGCCTGTAGCTCATCCTCTAGCTCTTCTAATTGTGTCTTCATCTCTTCTACTTGCTGTTCAAGGGTCCGTTTAGACTTCTCCAATTCATGGACCTTTTGAGCAATGAGAATTTAATAGACTTGTTATAAGAAATAAAAATAATTCCAGTTTAATGCAATGTACCTGCGGTATAGGCCACATCTGAAATGATGAGCTGTGGACAATGAATGAACTAATTACCATTATTTTGTACACTTTCAAATCTGTCTTACAGTAACCTGAGACTCTCTTTTTTCCAAACTGTCATTTTTAATCTAGACAAGTATCATAATTGGATTTGTTTAGTACTAGAAATAATATTGTCATATCACTGTAATAAAAGAAGTGATTGGCAGTGCATCAGTGGAAATCTGTTGCAGCTATACAAGTAAATGTTAGGCTGATGGCAAGTCAAATATAACTAATAAGTTAACTCAGATTTCTGGAGTTTATGACTTCAAGGATGCTTAATAAACTAGTACATTATTTAGAAGACTTTTTTTTTTTCCAGTCTTGGAAATCGCTAAGATTGAAGTCATGTTAAAACTAAAGTTGGCTTACAGTTACTTTGCCAGTCTCCTCAAAGTTTAGACACGAATAGAACAACCTTCGAATTTTGGATGAAATATCATTTCCTGCTGAATGGATTTGTGTGGTACAGAGAGTTTCCCACACTGAAAACAGTGATCTGTTTGTAGCTGCTATTTTAAGCTATTGTTGTGGAAATTGTTCTAAACCCAAAACTTACATTCTTGCCAACATCATCTTTGGAGCTAACAAGATCTTCCATTTCAGCTTTCAACAGTTTGTTCGTTCTCTCCAGTTCTTCTTTGGCTTCCAAAGCCTCTTCAAGTGCTCGGGCCAATGACAAAGCCTTTGTTTCTTTTTCTCTAGCTTCAGCTTCGGCTCTGTCCCTTTCATCTGCGTATTTTGAAGAGATGTTTTTCTCTTCAGCCAGCATCTGTAAAAAGGTAGTGTTAATACACAGAGTCATTAGTAACAGGGTTTTTCTAGTCCAACTGTCTTGCCAGTTATTAATGACAGAGAAAAGTCTTTGCTTTTTTGATAAAGTTATGTACAAAATTAGCCAGTGTATGTGTAATTACATTTTCATTTATTTTTTGTCTCTGCTTTTGTCTTTCACTAAACCAGTGGAGTCTCTGTGTATTCCACAGAAGTTAGGTGGTAACACAGCAAGGGAGAGTCTTAAATCCATACCTGATCAAACTTCTTCTGTTTCTTCTCCAGGTTGGAGACCAGCTGACGCTGGTTGTCTAAGTCCACCACCAGGTCATCCAGCTCCTGCTGGAGTCTGTTCTTAGTTTTTTCCAGTTTGTCATAAGAAGCAGCCTTTTCCTCAAACTGTTGAGTGAGGTTTTCAATTTCCTTCTGAAGTTTCTTTTTGCCTTCTTCCATGGTTTCTACTGTGCTGGCATATTCCTGTAGCTTCTTCTTAGAGTCAGAGAGCTGAAATTTGAATTCAGAGGACAAATCTTTGTAGCAACGACAACAAAGCTTGACAGAGATGGCCAGGAGATAACCAAGACCCAGAAATCTTGCCTAATTTGACCCATGTGAAGCTAGTAACCACTTACCCATCGCCCAGCCTTCATGAAATGAGGCAGACTACAGAGCTGGTATACACAGGCCTAGTGTACAAGACTAACTTGGGAGCTACTTTGCATTTGTATCTGCCCTAAGATCATACCTCAATGAAGAGGGAGACAGCTTACTCCATTATGGAGCTTCACTGATGCTATCTGAGCTAACAGCACTAGTTCTCTGAAAGTCCACATGCTGTGCCAGGATAGTTTTACGATCTGAAACCTCTGGAATTACTGACAAAACTCTGAAGGACGGAGCTAGTGATTTAGCTATGGCACTGATACCTGTATTGTCAGTGTTGAAATATGTCTTTCCAGATTTTGTTTTGCTTCTACTTCTTCATCCAACTGCTCTTGCAAGCTGTTCCTCTCATCCTCCAACTGACGAAGCTTGGTAGACACATTTAGCTTCTGCCGCGTTTCTTCCTGAAGTAGCTCCTGCAGTCACCACATGCATCAGCAATACAGTCATTAGTTTAGATCTTTTTCTAGTGCATTTTATAAGTACTGTAGGTGAGTAACAGCTCACCCACAGTAATGGATGCAAGTTTACCTGTGCGTCTTGTAGCTGAGATCCTAAGGTTGCAACATCTTTGGTCAATTTGATTGTCTTGCTTTCCGCTTCATTGAGCAAACCAGTAACATTTTCAACCTCAACCTGTGAGATATCACAGTGAATAAACTCAGTTATTTTGAACAACTTAAACCTTCCTCCAAAGTTTAGTTTGCTCTAGATGGAAATCTGAACTTTGAACAGGATCTGAATCTGATCTTATGCCTCTGGGTCCCCTATAGCATCAACAGTGTTTCTAGCTTAACTGGAACTCACAATTTTGCCATAATTTTTCTGGAAAATATATCGAATTTAAGTTCTGTGGAACTAAATCCTACATGCAAACTCTGTAGTGTCTGCACATGTCATCTCTGTAACCTGTGTATTAAGACTCCCAAGATCTAATGCCATTTTTGACTAGTTTATCTTAGTATTCTGTTACTATATATCAAAACTTACTCATATTCATAAGGCAATATTAGTATGTTCCTCTCAATGAATTGCAAAGAGGAATGGGAATTTTTATGGATTTTTCTTCCTCTTCACAAGTTTGACAGAAGTTGATGCATTTTGATTATATTTTAATATTTATCTAATAACTTAAAACAATAAAGCTTATTTCTGCTATGAACAAAGTTGTAACAATAAGCTTGATTAGTATTGCTGGATATTGAAGACCTACCAAAGAACCATTTTAAATTATCTTTAGTTATTTCTTATTAGACACTAAATTATAGGTAAGTGAGCATTCTCCTTTCATTGTAATTTTTTATTAAACACATCTTCTGTGTTTAATAACTGTCTAATCCATTTCCAGAAGCCACATTCTTATCAATGTTCCCCTCTACCCAAAAATGAATAAACAGAAACTCTGTAAAACATGCAGCACTGCCACTGAACTACTGAGAGAGAGCAGCTGTAGTTGTTTGATTACGGGATAATTTAAGGTAGGAGTTCAGGATAGGAACCCTACAGATGACAAAAAAATGATTATTTCAGCTGAAGATGACAGGACTAGGATTCCTTTATGTATACCCTCATAGAACAGTATAAACCAGTCTTCTCAAGCCCAATATGTCACAGCAGAAGGTCAAACTCCTTCCTACCTGTAATTTATGAACTTTTTCGTTGAGTTCTGTCCGAACACGCTCTCCATCAGTGTATTTGGACTGTAACTCCTGCAGCTGTACTTCCAGCTTCTTCTTTTTGTGCTCCACATCTTGTTTGGCCTGACTCAGGCTCCTGACTTCATTAGCCAGATCAGCGTTGTCTTTCTCCAGTGTCTGTTTGGTCTTATCCAAGTTTGCTTTAGCCTACAAGCATGAAGTGAAAAAAGATGATCTATAAAAGGAAGCCATGTTGTCTAGTGGATAGTTTTCAATAAGATGGATTTCTATTTACCCGTTTAAATTGTTCCAGCTGCTCTGTTAGCTCTTCCACAGCCTGAGTGTGCTTTTGTCTCATCTCCTGAACCTGAGCTTCATGAGTTCGAGTCTCCTCTTCTAGAGCTCTCTTCAGAACTGTGACCTCCTGTTCACGCTTTGCTCTGAAAGGTAACACACATACATGGAGCAGCAGCAGATAAGAGTGTTCCGGTCACTGGGAAAACAGCACTACTGCACAGTTACTAAACAATACTGAGCTTGGTAACATTTATTTTTGGCCCATGTGCTACATCTCTATACCTGAGCTCTTGCTGGGTGGCTGTGGTATCCAAAGTATCCTCAAGCTCTGTCTTAAGAGCCTCCAGCTCTTCGCCTAGGTCTCTCTTCTGTTTTTCTGCTTTGTTTCTTGCAGCTCTTTCGGACTCAAGGTCTTCCTGGAGATCAGAGATGTGAGACTCCAATTCACGGATCTTCTTGAGGGCATTGTTCTTCTGACTAGTTTCATCTTCAAGCCTGAAAAGAGAGTATTTAATTTTACATATGTATGTGAAGAGCCATTTCACTTTGAGAGATCAGTATACAGAGAGTAAAGGTTTATAGGTTCTGTGCAAGAAAGTACCAAAGAGAGGGGGACTGATGCAAAAAAGATCTGGCAGTTGTACTTTATCATGATACAATGCCTGGAGATACTGATCAGCTGATTCAGAAAAAGTTTTGGTTGAATGTTGTCCCTCTTAAATTTATACAGAAAATCTACTGAGACTTGGGTATGGATTAAGGTCTGACTGTTAAGTAATTTCTGCTTTTTTCCCTTTTGTGAAGTGTATTGTTACATTTAATTCTCTACTTGACAGCACTGCCAATGCTATTAGGAAGAGGAGTTTTCATTCATATCTGGAGGTAATCCTGTGTGTCTGCAGGCAAACAATAGTATAATTTGCAAGACGAAATTTGGAAAATAAGAAAAGCACAGAGGAAGGATATAACCAAGAGATGAGATTCATGAGTGCAGCATCTCAGTGTCTGGGAAGGGGAGAAACATATGTTCCAGCCTGGGTTTTTCAACCTGTATACAGATTCAGAAGTGAATACCTGGCTAAAGCAGCCTGCAGCTCTTCCTCCTTCTTGGCTAGTTGTGCCTTCAGCTCAGCAATTTGTGCCTGGAGCTCTGCGATTTGCTCATGTAGATCAGCTGATTCCCCTTCCAACTTCCTCTTAGCTTTCTCCAGTTCTTGTCTGCTCTTCTCTTCTTTCTTCAGCCGTACTGAAAAAGTAAGAAAAAAGGTAATGGAACTGCATTAATACAAGGAGTTCTTAATCCTATCTTGACCTTAGGCAAAAAATATTCTGGCTTCCAGTGAGGCCATACATTTAACTACAAGTCACTGCATTTCTGAAGCCACAGTCAATACCTTTCTGTTTTCACCTATTTCTGGCCACCCCGAAGAATCATTTATTTATTTTTATCTAGAAGCAGCATTGCTTCTTGTTCTCAATTTACTCTTTTGTATGTTAAGAAAAAAAAGGTATCTATGGCTTATGCACACTGGTGATTTGGTGATTCTCATGCACAAAATAGCTTCAGCATAAGAAATTTGGAAAACACCCTACAAATTCTTTAGCTCTCTCCAGATTCTGTTTGGGTTTTTTAATGTATGCCAAGGCAAAAAAAAACAAACCCTGATATAAAATAATTTTGTTTATGTTACCTTCGAGTTCTGAAATCATAGATTCATGTTTGGTTTTGAGCTTTGTGAGATTTTTGGCTTTTTCTTCTTCTTCTGCCAGATTTGTTGTTAGATCGCTTATTCTTTCCTCAAGGAGTTTTCTTTCCTTAAGAAAAATAAAATACTTGTGTTAAAAAAAAAATCTGTTATTGTTGACTGTGAAGCAACTCTATGCCAAGTAAAAGTGTCCAAGATACATTCTTTTTATGCTGTGTTTCTCGAGATTGTAGTGATATATTTAAATTTGTCAGTTACAGAAGAACTGATGAGTGGTGTCTATGACTTCCATATTCTCTAATCTGCTGCTATTAGAATCTTGTACTCTAATGGCTGTAAATACAGGGCCCAATTCAGAGGAGCATCCCTTTTTAAAAAGTACTGGAATACATGCTGACTTCCAATTTTCATAACAAAATTTTATTGAAATTAGTTGAAAACCAAGAAGATTATTTACTTTGCTTGGGGCCAAGAAGTCATGACTTCCACTGATTGTGCTTGACTGCTGTATTTTCCTTAAAGATATTGTTACTGCAACAGACCTCAAAACCAGTAGTTTTACACAATTCTGAATTGCTTAAATGAGCATGGAAAAACTGAGGAACTTGTTTGATAGATGCTGGACTGATGGTCTGGTGAATCTATACACCCATGAGGTTATATAGTCAAGAGTATTCCTGTTGCTGTAGCAGAAGGAAAAGTTTTCTTTCATCTTGCACTATTTTCACAAGGTAAGAAAATGGATCCACAATGCTTACCTTTGTTAGCTTGTTATTCTGGTCTTCCATTATGAGAATATCATCTTCCATTTTCTTTATCTTGCCATCTGCTGTTACTTTTTCAAGTTGCAGTTTCTGCCTTGCAGCTTCTTCTTCTTCCAGCTGTTCCTCAAGGTCCTTTGAGAGGAAACAGCAACCCACAAAACATGAATTTTAGAAATAAAATACCACTTAGATTATTGGAAATGCTTAATGTTTGTCACCGTATGGTGGGGTATGTTGTAGGCTTCATTAGTTTTATGAAGAACTAGACAATCTGTAATGCTTGGTGATTTAGAAGGAAAGATTTGGCAAAATAATTATTTTTAGGGAAAAGATTATTTAAAATAGAGATGAGGAAGAAGAGAACTAAGGAGGAAAGAGCATCAATTGATTGCTCTTACTTCAGTGTCACAAAAACGTATTCTACAGAGGGCAGTAGAGCAAGCACTTTCATAGGATCTAAGGTTCATCAGTTTCTGTTTTTCTCTGTGAGATACAAGTTATTGTCTGTGTTTGTCACTTATGCCTCCTTACCAGCATTTGTTGTTGCATCTTTTTCTTTTCTGCTTGCAACTGCTGGCTGCGCTCCTCCTCTTCCTCAATTCTGGCTTCCATCTCATGCAGAATCTCTTCCAGCTCTTGTTTCTTAGCAGCTAAACGGACTCTCATCTCTTCAGCTTCAGCATACAGTTCAGTTTCTGCCTGAAGCTGTTCCTGAAGGAGGTTCTTCTCTTCACAAAGCTGCATAAATAAAATGGGAAGGAAGCAATAGGATAGGAAGTTAAGACTTTGAGAATTGCCCCACAGTGTCTTTTTACTAGATAGTCCTAGTGTATAGGCAGGCAGCTCTACCACGGGTTCTTGTGTGAATGTTAGGCCTATACTGATGTAACTGAGAGTTTGTCTGCACTGAACTTTTGTTCTGGACCATCACTGTGAGTACAAAATAAAAATACACCTCTGTTTTAATATCTTCTAGAAGTGGTGAAAGAATGGCTAGAGTTTCCCAGAGGCTCAGAACTGTAAATCACCTGTGTGTGTTTCAGTTCCAGCTCCTTCAATTCACTCTCTGCTTTTTGTTGTCTTTCCTTAGTTTTTTGTAGTTCTTCATCCTTGGCCTGCATTTCTTCCTCTTGGCGGGTGACTTGCAGCAGTGGTTTCACCTGAAAATAAAGAGGTTTAATAATGTTTTCTGATAGTATTTTTGTGCTGAGCATGGTACTTAAAGGTGCCAGGCTGACTGGCACTAATGGTAGCACTGTCTGTTGATATCTGAATGGTGGACAAATGCTGTCGGGAAAAGCTTGGTGCAGGCATCTTTAAATCAACAAGCCTCAGAAGTATTGCTTTTGGCCATCTCTGTGTTAATTCTTGGAGCCTTGTGAGCACCTCTGCCTTCAGTGTTACCACTTTTTGAATGGCTTCAAGCCTGTTTTCATCCATTGATGATGTACAAAAGCTACATCTTCTGCATAGAAAGGCAATGTGCACATGCAGGTGTGTTATTGCCTATTTCTGGTTGCAGAGGAGGTTGCTATCAGTGCAAGTAGGAAGAGTTTTCTGAATCCAAACTGAAGGTTGCTCTTTTTAGAAAAAACAAACCAAAACCCCCAAGCAGGCCTCTTCAGTAGGAAAATAGACTTAATTTGGCTGAGTGCCTAGCAGGAGGATGTTTAGTGTCCCAGTTAGGGAACTCTTGAGCTATCAAGTCCCCCATAGGTACATAACTCTGCCTGTTCACAAAATTAAGTTTTACTCTGTCTTCTCATTACCCACCCCTATGAAGTTATTTCATTTTTCGCAATTAAAAAAAGTCCCCAAACATGCAAAATCTTTTATGAATCTCTGTTTAAGTAGTTAGTTCTAGCTTGAGAAGAAAACAAACTTCATGATAATAGCATTATATAACTATCCAGAGTATCTCTAACCTAAAATTTTGTGAAGCTAATGAGTTTCTTGCCATCAGCTCTAGTGGACTTTGGAACAAGGAGTGTGCCTGACATGATATACCTCAGTTATCTTGTGCATTTCATTTCTTTTGGAAAGCTGAGGAGAGATTCACTGATTGCAGTCACTCACTTTAGTGAACAGTCTCCACCACTGCCAGTTCCTCAGCTTCAGGTAAGCAGCACAATTTCTTTGGATAACCTTCATTGCAGTCAGTTGTTGTTGTCTCTTGGCAAAGGCTCTGTGATTAAACACATGAAGCAAACATGTTCAGTCTGAAAATATGAGGTATCTGCAAGATACGCACATTAAGTAAAACTCTTGCCTGAAAGTCTGCTGATTAGCCACATGGTTTGACAAGTCTGGTGCAAATGCTTTTGTTGCTTAAACAGTGCCTGTCCTTTCTTGAGGAAAGGTGATAATTCTGATTAGCTTCTTGGAATTTTATTTAGTCTTCTGGGTTTTGGCTGGTTTTTTTATTTGTTTGATTGGTTTTTGTCTGTTTGTACTCCATAGGTAGGCACAAACCACAAAGTATATATCTAGTTCTGGGTGTAAACACCTTTCCATAGTACATGGGCAGTCAGAACTTGCATTGTTCATCATTCTTCAAACCTATTATGTTTGAATTTCTTTGCTCAGCAATTCGAAAGCCTTGGTAGTGTGCAGGAAAAGGGCATTATTGTTAATAGGTTTGTGATGTACATTAACTGAGATCATGCTAGATGTTTCATGCCCAAGCTGTGTAAGAAATTATTTCATGTTTTACAAATGCCAGTGGTGTTGCTTGTAATAATGCATAAGATTCTAGTCATACATTAGGATGCTCCTTCTCCTCCTTGTACAAACATGTTTAAATGATGAGTCATTGCCTCTGAGAGCTTTTACTGTACAGAGGGTGTAAGTAGCCTCACCATGTAATCACTTCCCTGCAATTATACTAATAAGCCTCTTCTGGGCAGGAAGTAAGACCTTCATTGGACACAAGGTGAGTTCTAATGCAATACAAATAATAGATAGTAATAAAGTGTCTTAACATCTTCAGTTTGCTATACAGAGAACTAAAGGGCTACTGTAGATACTCTGCTGCAGAAGACATTATTTTTGTTAGTACATATCCTTACTTTCTTGCTAGGTAGCCTCGGCACTGAGCCTGGAAAGCGATGATAACATCTGTGATCTTCAGGTCTCTCTCTTCTTCCAAGTGGGCCAGAACGCCAGTTCTGAAGAAGATTTTACTTTGTCCAATTCTGTACAAGTTGGGATCAAGTTCTAATGCTTTGATCTAAAGGAAAACAGGAATATTTATTAACTCCAGTGTTGATGTTAAGGATATTAAAAAATCACTTCTCATTCCTTATTACTCTCAGCAGCTTTTATATAAGAAGTGTAAACCTGATAATTAATATAAAAAATAGTTTCCTCACCATCAGTATGCAAGCCTGCTTTCCATCCATGAACCCTTTAGGAATAGCATTTGCAGCAAGAATTTCGTATCTGCCAAAAGACATTGATGTTAGGGAGGTTGAAACACATCAGATTATTTTGCACAGATAAACACACATAACACCACTATTAAACCCAGAGTTAGCACTGAGTGAGGGATTCCTACCGCTGACGGAACTCCTGGAAGACAATTCTGTTGGGAAATCCCTGTCGGCAGATTCGAATACCTTCCAAGACACCATTGCAGCGCAACTGCTCCAGCACTAAATGGGCATCAAGTTTGCCAGCCTGAAAAGGGAACAGAAAGTATACTTAGCACTGTAAAAAATTACATAAATGTTATCAGCTGCATCTATGTTTGAAGACATCATTCAGCTCTGCAATGTGCTGGAACAGTGAGCAGCTCAACATGAGTAAAGTGCCAGGAGTCTGAAAACAGCATGTGAAATTTACCCTTTTTTCATGATTTGGAATGATACAGCGGACAAAGTTGGGATTGGTATTCCTCAAGGTGGTCATCAGTTTAGTCAGCTGCTCCTTATAGAGTTGTCCAACAGTACGGAACATGCCTTTCTTGGTTTTTGAAGAGCTAGGGAGTGAGCTTTCAGTCATCTTGGCCATCTGGTCCAGCCCAACTATACGGTCCACTGAAATATAGAAGAAAGTATGAATGGAACTGCTTATATAGACTGTCCTCATCTCACATTACACCTGTCACTGGCATTGTTAAACTGCAGCTTCCCAAAGAGGACCAGTGTACTTTGATGCAGTGGAAGGCTACTAATGAAAGTATTAGAAGAGCCATTCGGGTAAATAGTTAATTTCTGTCAAACATGAAAATGAGGATCTTTGTTAACTAGTGACAGAATGGAGCAACTGAATACACATAATATAGTTTATGCTTGCTCTGAAAAGGACATTCCTTCTGCAAAATACTCAATTAGGTTGGTGTCAGAACCAGGAACAACATCTCTTGACTTCCATCTGTTACCCAGTGGTTCTCAAAGTCTAGCTAATCATCTCCCTCAGTTATTTGATAATACAGAGCCACTTGCTGGTGCTTGCATGCACATTTATGTCCATGTATTAAATATTTATATTGTAGTATATGTATTAAAGATCCATATACAGTTTTTAAAAGCAAAATGTTTTAGATGCATACGAACATTCTTCTGATTGAGTTTAGTTGAGATTATACATCGCTGGGGAGAACTGTCCAGGACTTCTGGGAGAGCAGTGTGTAAGGTAAGTCATTCCGAAAACCCAGCAGTAACTTGTACTAAATGAAGTACACAATATCACATATCCAGCAACATTATAACAATGTAATGAATAATCTTTATTCTGTTGCTGTATAATATTAAGTAACAGATTCTTTGATAGCATCATTACATAGTTTTAAGTACTTTCCATAAATATGTCTTTAGAACACAGTATTATTTTTTCATAGCTCAGTCTCTTCTATGCTTATAACTTTCACACTTGTGTCCTGCCAGCAAGGGATGACTGTCCAAAAGTTCTGATATAATTTTCTCCCTTTAAACCACATTATGAATTAGAGTTGTGATTCATACCATCTTTCCAAAGGTCTGCTACAAATTTGTCTGAAGACTGGTTCAGCAGAGAAGTCACATTGTCATTTAGTGGATCCATGTTCTTTGTTAGCCAGGCACTTGCGTTGTAGGTAACCTGCAGGAAATAATGCTACATCAAAAAGCCATTCTTGATAAAGAAATATGGAGTATCCAAGAACACAGGGCACTGTTTCAACACAAAATCATACAAGTAATAACAGTGTGAAAAGCTTTATAGAGTTGAGAGCCAAGCTGAGTATTTCTTTCTACATGTACTAGCATCTGAAAAGCTTTGTGCATTTGCCCTGTCTTTAAAAATCTGCTTGCTAGAAAATAATCTGAAATACTCAGATTTTCAATAACCTCAGTGCTGGTTATTTTTGCTTTCATGTGAGCTTCACATCCATGAACATTTTTCAAATCTTATTTCATATAATTAAAACAATACATACATCACATAACCCTGATCAATGCAGGTACCAGACTGTTTCCTTTTCATCATTTGGGCATCAAAGAATCAAAGTTTCCTAAGTCAAAATAGCTCAATCTGTCCAGTACCTTTCCAGCGTAGTGCATTATACAGAACTCTGTTTTATCCTTGAGTTGCTTGGGCTTTTGGAATTTGGGATGGTTGCCTTGTTCTTGACATAGTTTCTCCACAAAGGATGTGTCAGTAGCTTTGGGGAACCAGCACTCTTCATCCAGCAGAGCCAGGACACCTGGAGGGTTGGTCTGCAATGTGAGCAATATAAGATCAGTATCTTCACAGTCAGAGACAAAAAGCGAGCACCACTTTCTTTATTCCTTATGATAGGAATCCTGCCAACAAAGGATCCTTAAATGGCTTTCTGATTGTACTGGCATACAACTGAACCTGAAGCAGCCTACACAGCATCTCACCTACGGAGACATATACTTACTGGTCTTTCAATCAGCTCAATGCACGGTTGCAGGTCAAGGCCAAAGTCAATGAAATTCCATTCTATGCCCTCTCGTTGGTATTCCTCTTGCTCCAATATAAACATTGTGTGGTTGAAAAGCTGCTGAAGTTTCTCATTAGTGTAATTGATGCACAGCTGCTCAAAGGAATTGATCTGAGGAAAAAAAAAAGAGGAAAAAATGTGAATTCCAAATGCTAGAAAGATACCTTCAAGAGGGAACTTAACTGACAAGATGAAAATTGCTATCTTCTATTTCTTTTTATATATTGCAATAATTCAAAATATAAGGATCTATATTTTTCTAATATAAGGTCTTAAAAAATTACAGAATGTTCTAAAGAGGTAAATCTTTGTACTGGGGCCTGATCAATAAATCGTAAAACCCAGCCCCTGGCTCTAAACCCTGAGCCCTGCAGAAGCCCAGCTGGAGCATGCTGCCAGCCCCAAGGGAAGGGCAAGCAGCCAGGTGTAGTAGGCCTCTGGGTTGTGTTGGTCCCAGCCTTAGCCAGCTTGAAAGTACCTAATTTTTTTGTGGCTCTGACCTTGGATTTTTGCCATCTTGTATCCAAACCACTACATGATAATAGGGAGTTTACCCAGCTTGTGCCCCACAGTAGATACCTCAAAAATCTCAAATCCAGCAATGTCAAGGATCCCCAAGAAGGAAGCACCTTGTCTTTTTGTTTTATCAAGAGCTTTGTTTACGCGAGCTAGAATCCAACGGAAAAGACGTTCAAATTGTGCCTTAGCCAAAGCCTCTATGGCAAAGTCCGCCTGAAATAAAGAAGAGAGAATTGTAAGTGAAAGAAGAAACCCAATTAGCTGCGAAGTTCTGTAGGGATAATGAGACAGAAATCTGACATTTCCCTTTAGACAAGATGTAAGAAAAGAAGAGAACAGTTTCAGGAGAGCTGAGCAGACTGCAAGTAGATACCTGCTCTTTGGTCTGAGCTTTCTGAACAACATCTCGTCCCACTTTGATCCTTGGGGTTAGAATAGATCTTGTGAAATCTGTCACATTAATACCCATCAGATGACACACTTTTTGTGCAGCTAGAATAAAAGAGTGAGATTTTATTTCAGAATGAATTTTCTCTTAGCAGGTCAGTAAGTGTGAATACGAGCAGCTCAGCAAGTATGGGAAGTTGTTTATCTTCCTTAAAAGCTCCTCTATTGTACATACGAGAGATGCCAGTTGCTATAAAAGTATTAGTTATGATCCAAGCAGCAAATTCACTGTTCACCTATTTATGGACTCAAGATTACTAGAAAAGTAATAATAATTGAGCTGATTTTAAGTATAGTATATCTTTTATAGCCCATGAAGTATATACATAATAACAAATAAAAAAATACTGATAAAGAATGCTTATTCAGCTGCTATTGTATTAATTTCTTAATGTTAACTATATTTTTAAAATGGCAAATCATACCAGTATTGTCTGGCATAGATGCTTGATCAGTGTTTCTCTCCTTCTTGAAGACGATATTACCCAGTTGTAGGACAGATGAAACAACCCTCAGTATAGCTGGAAGAGAAACAGGTAATATAAATGAGGAACAGACAGAAACATTTGGAAAGCTCTATTCTCTGCAATAACAAAGATTCATTCTATTGCCTATGGTAATCTGTACCTCTATGGAAAGAACTAAGTTTGCTTTGAAAGCCTGTGCCATAAACTGCAAGAGTTTGAAAGCTGATTGAGCAACAATCTGTGTAGTGGAGTAATCAGGCCAACCTAGGAGCACCAGCATCTCCAAGCTCAGGTGTGCTGGCTCCCCAGGCAGACTTCAAGTCTCAGAAATTCATCTCCCACTCACAGTGGCCTGTAGCATCTTCTCAGTCATTAGATAATGTGTATCTCTGTCTTCTAGATAAAATTGGAAAAAAATCCCAAACAAACAAAAAAACCCACCCCCAACTTATCAGCAGCTTCAGAAATGTGTGGCAGTTCTGAGGCTCTGGTCATGCAGGAACATGTGGATATTTAGTTGTGCAACTAAAATAATGCATACAAATCTTTGAAGGATCAGTTCAAAGTACAGGAAAGTAATTTAATTTTTGATTAGTACAATATATATAAATGTGAGGTTGCCTAACTTCAGTTAGTAAAATCTACGGATATGTTACAGATGAGATTGTATGAATCTAGGGAGTTCTGTTTGTTTACTTGGTGAGCTTACACAGGAGAAGAATACCGTGCTCCAGGGTTTAAGCTTTACAGCAGGAAATCAGAGGGGTTCAGATAGTAATATAATGACTCCTATCATTGTAATAGAGAATACTGCTGTTGACACCAATACACATGCCTCAGCAGGAGAATGGACCAGTCTTCATCAATATCGTGATCTGAATGTACCAAGACTTGGATTTGCACTGCTGTCCTGCAAGACAAGACCTTTTTTGTTAGCATCCCTCAGTCACTGATGGAGGGATGGGATGCAGCCGAGCTCTGCTCCCGATTCCTACAGCTGGTCCAAGGCTCGAGGGATGGGGTGATGCTCTTTTTGCCACCAGGTGTCACTTGGGGCATGGCAATTTGCATCCATGGGCAGCGCACTCTGGCATGCACCAGCTGAAGCCCTGCGCACTCACAGAACAGCGAGAAGTGAAAGCAAGGCAGACGTGTCCCTGGCAGGCCCCCATTTTCATGGTAGTTTAGTTGTTGTTTCATGCTCTTTTGCTTTTATTCCTCTTTTCTCTGAATCAGTGAATACAAATATTTGAGCCTGTTCCACTTCTTTCAAAATTAAATCAGAATGTTTTGCAACTTTTTCATGCTGGTTGTTGGAAAGTTCTGAAAAAAAATGGTTTTAAATGGTCAGTGTTGCTAGAGTTGGCTTCAATTCAGTCGTTTGTTTTGGATATGTATGGAGTTCTTCCACACATCCTTCCATCTTCTTTTCATAAACAAAAATTACCTTTCAAAACACCATGTATCATAGTACTTTTGGATGCTGAAAATTACACTGATGCTTGGAATTCAAATAGGTCAGGAGCATGTCATGTTCCTTCTACAAGCAGGAATCCACAATTTGTAAGACTTACAAGAAGAAGCCTTGCAATTCTTCATCCAAATGGACAGAAAATATTGTGGCAATTATTTTATTTAATCCATGTTTCAGTTACTGTATTAAGCTGCCCTGTGCATCACCGGTTGTTCTGTTCTTCACAGACATAATTTCTCTTTGATTATATATACTCTATTTCCAGTATAGGTGGTGATTCTTCAATATTTCTTTCACTGTGTTTCCAGCAAGTGCTGCCAGTTTAACACTTTGAAGGAGGTGGTTTGCAAAGTTTTCGTTATTGGCTTAAGCTGCTCCCACTGGTACCCACTGCAGCAATGGGAAAAGGCCACTGTAGTAATTTTTTAAGTAGAATTTTTCTAGCAACTACCTAAAAGCAGTAGATCATAATTAGTTCTCCTTGCAAGGCAAGAACAGTCACTCTATTACCCACAAGACTTCCTGAAGTGTCACCCTGTTTAATACAAAAGTGGCAGTGATTCCAAAAAGGCTGGTAGTATTTCCTGTCACGGATCTCTGACAGCAGTGTCAGTGTCTTCACTGCCAGTCAGTTCTCAGGTCCTGCTGTCCTTCTTCCAGATTCCTGCTGCTGGTTTCTGTTGTCTTCAGGCACTCTACTGCCACCAGTTCATTTGCTTGTTGTCACTGGCTCTGACCATGCTGCTGGTGTTATGTGATCTTGATCCTGTGTTTAGATCCCTTGATCGTGGTTGCAGAGAACTGAGATCCCATATTGTTCTTAACATAAGGTACAAATAAATCTGCTTGAGAAGTTTCACCTTATGAGAGAAACTTCATTCTCTTTCCA
>JANHGB010036393.1:0-20151 GCA_026283785.1 Coracopsis vasa | reverse complement strand
GGTTAGACGGGGCTTGAAGCAACCTGCTGTAGTGGAAGGTGTCCCTGCCCATGGCAGGGGTTGGAACTAGAGGAGGTTTAAGGTTCCTTTCTTCCAACTCTGTGGTCACAGTTGGGCAGATGCTGATTTAAACATCTCCTAAGAGGGACCAGCAGTCATTGCATCTGCCACAGACACATCTCTGTTCCCAGCAGTAAGGCAGATCTACTAATGCAGTTTTCTCTTTGATTTGTAGTTGGTCATTTGGTGTGTTAATGTGGGAGGTCTTCACATTGGAACTAGGTGAGCTTTAAGCTCCCTTCCCACCCAAACCATTCCAGGATTCTTCCTGCAAACCTAACGCTATTTCATTTTATAAGAATGTAAAGTTAATACAGACCTACTTATTCTTTCAACCTATGAATTAGAAGCGAAACACCCACTGCCCATCCTGACCTGTCCTTCCCCCCTGCTCTAGGAATTCTTTCAAAGATAAGCAAAGAGCAGTGGATCTCAGTATTTATTTTTAGAGGCTGTATGCTGTAAAAGCTTTGAACGCTATGAGCCAAATCAACTGAATTTCAAACCAAGCGTTCCTTTTTAAACATACGAGTTTCCAATAAACTGTTTCACAAGCAAACATTGCAAGTATAATAGCAAATAATGATGCCCATGGAACAATGGGATCTTTTATACAGTCCAATATATTTGGCATGCAGCAAACATCTACTGGGAATTTACTCACTGAGGCTACGCTGGCAGCATGCTACAAAGCAGCAGTCTTATTTTACTTGTGGCAAAAGTGCATTTGTTGTTGCAGTTATTAAATTATTCCAAGGCTGTGTGTGTCATTTTCAAAGATCTAGGAACAAAGATCTATTTTTTTAATTTGTAAATTACAGTAGAACATATAAATTACTATTTTACAGTTCTGGAGAGAACTTTTAGTTTCTCACCTTAAAACTAAATCAGCTTTAATTCCATCTCTCTCGCTCCTTCATTTGGGCACAAAAACAGCAAGCAAAAAATCTCTCTTTAATAGAAACCTTACACCATCTTCCAAAACTTATTACAGCTGCCTTCAGTATAAAATGAAACCTTAGAGAATGTTATTTAAAATGTTTTTTAGAAGTCAGTAGGCCTCATGTTTCATTTCTCCACATAAGGGTTTGATTTCCTTTGTGACCTTATTCTCTGCCCTTAAACAAACCAGAGAATGAGGCCTGAAACATCTTGGAAAAGTTCCTACTATGCCAGCATCAACACACGAAATGTGTTTAGTTTATCCCGATAGCCATCAATGATTTAATCTTTTATTGATGACTGTCAAACATTTCCTCTACCAGAAGAAAGGAGGCAAAGCAAAGAAGTAAAAGCAGAGTTCTTACATTCTAGGTCCCAAATTCCTTTAAAACACCTAAATAAAGTGTATGCATATGTATAGGTGTGTGTGTATAGTCAGTTGTGAAGTTTCTTCTCTATGGGTGTGTTAAAAAGAAACTTTGATTGCCCTCCAATATCTGGAGCAATGATTGGTGTTTGTCAACTCCCCCACCTCAGCAGAAGAGAGTATGCCTATGCCCACACAGGCAAACAGCACAACATAGCCATCATGAAGCAAATTCAGCAGGGTTTTATGATAAAGACCACAAGAAATACTCAGGATTGGGGAAAATAACTAAATATGGAGAAACTCCACTAATTACAAATGACCAAGTACAATTCTATACAGTATCATTTCTTAGAAATAGCCATTTCTGGATGTTATCCTCTTTCCTATTTCTCTGCAAACCACACACATCTAAGGACTCTGTTTAAGCACAGGTACTGTCAAAACCATATTCATAAATCTCACATCACTATTTAGCATTTAAAATACAAGCTGTACATGTGTAAGCAGATATCATCACTCAAACAACTGGCTACACAAATATTAGATGAAAACAGTGTGTTCTTTTCTACTAAAGACTAGCAAAGGAGTCTAAAAGGTTGGTGAAACTGATTTTATCATTAGCCCTAAAAACCATAGTATTTATAACCAGGATCACTGCTAAACAAGACATCTCTAGATATTTAACTCAGACAAACAGTATTTTCATACAAAACAACTTAGCAACCCACCTCATGCCTCTGTAGCCTTACTGATTTCAATATTCCTCTTGCTCATTGATACTAAATTGAATCAGAACCTCAAGAAATAAATCTTTGCTACCTGTCCGCTCTCACTGCTAACACACTTCAGAACCAAGTCAACAGCATATGCATATGGAAAATCACCCCACAGACGAGCTGTCTTTAAGCACACTAAACCATAAATGAAATATAAATATTAGTTACCTAGTGAACTACATACAGATCTACAAGGTTTTCCATAGATATGCCCTGCTTTCTCAAGCAGACCTTCCTGGTTCAACTGAAATGCCATAGATGTTTAAAAGCAAATGTAATGGTGTTTAAAAACGTTTAAAATTGAACAGTATTTTCTGTGTATTGATCCGAAATTGAGCCAAACTGATATTTACATATAAATCTCCATATGTTACATTTCATTTGTATTCTAGTTCTTCCCAAAGTCTAACTTTATAACGCTTTTTAGAGAGAAAGCATGCTTAATGCTGGATCCCACCTTAAGAGATAAGACACCAACTTGCTTCCTCCAACTTGCAGTTTAGATACAAAACCAACATCATCCCCATTTGAGGGGTCAGCTATCTACAAAAGGCAGAGTGAAAACGATTGCCCACGTGAGGACTATCATACTCAAGGCCACAAGCAGCTAACTTTTACACCACTTTAGAAGTGTTCAGGGTGAGCAATTCTCCTTGCTTATCTATAGACAAACAGACTCACTATCTGAAAAGATGACTGACAAAGATACCTGCTCAATGGCTTGAAAGAAGCTGTCATTTAGCCTGTTAATGTTAAAACTTCAGAATTCCTTCCTCCAAGAGAGAAAATTGCAAAGAATCCAGGAAAGCTGGAAAATTCCAAGTTTCCGCATAACTGGCACATTGAAGGAACTGCTCAAGCAGCACCCAGCCCTGCAGGACACCTAGAGGTAGCTGAGAGCCCAACCATGGAATCAGTGAATACCAGCTTAGAAAGGACCTCAGGGATGATCTGGTCCAGCCTTTCTAGGGAAAGCATGATCTAGACTGATGTCCCAGCACCCTGTTCAGCCAAATCTTAAGTGTCCAACACTGGGAAATCCACCACTTTGCTTGGGAGATTATTCCAATGGCTGGTTGCTCTTGTGAAAAATTCTCTCGTGTCCAGCTGGAATCTCCCAGGAGTAATTTGTGCTCGTCACCCCTCATCTTTTCCATATGACTCCTTGTAAAAAGGGAGTCTTCACCCTTTTTGTAGCCACTTTAAACACTGGAACATGGTGACAAGGTCTCTCCTGAGCCGCCTTTTCTCAAGGCTGGACAAACCCAGCTCTCTCAGCCTTTCCTCACACAGCAGGCTCATCCTGCCACAGGTGATGGAAGGAGAAATGACTGGATGAACCATCCTGGAAATGACAACCAGAGCCAGCACACTTCCCAAGGAGTCCTGAGAATTGGCTCTTTAAGAAGTTTAAGTCCCTGAACAGGCAATTCCTACCAAAGGAACCCATCCTTGGCTTTTTCTATCTCCTCCAAATCTTGCTGATAGCTGCAGCCAACATAGCAGGAAACCAGAGAGAAGATAAAACAGTCATGATGCAAATGTATGAGGTGAAGACACTGGGGTGAAGAGGTGAGTGGTAGGAGCCAAAACCCCAACTTCCACAGCCAACAGAACCAGAGGATGCGATCCCATCACTCCAGTCCCAGCGCATGGGGTGCAGGGATGGAACAACTGCAGGAAGAGAGGCTGCTCGCCAAGCATGCTGGCAGAAGGAAGATGCAAGGCAGGATCTGCTGCTGCCAGAGGCCCAAGTAGAGCATATTGTGACTGAAAGAGTGTTTCTGCTGCTACTGGAGTGCCTTGGCAGGGATAGGAGACAATAACCCCGGAAGGGGTGAGCTCTGGGGCCCATCCTGAAGCCAAGTCTCCTTAGCAACCTGGCTATGCCAGGGGCTGAGAAGAGCTCTGGCAATTGTCTATCCAGGGCTCCTTGTCACCCCAGCACAGACAGTTCAGGACCTTTCATGGGAGCTAAAAGCCAGAACCAAAGCCCATTGAAGTCAGGGGGAAAACTCACATGGAATTCAATGGGCTTTGCATAAGGCATCTGATTCATTAAGAAAATAAATAAATAAATGCAAACTACTCTTATTTTCCCCCTTTTGATTGTGCTTGTTTCCTCTCCTTGCAAATGTGGGATTCGAGTGCGGGCTAGGAAAATGAAAGCTGAATAGCAAATGCAAGACCAAATACGAGCTCTGGGGACAATGGAGAGATCCTCAGTTAATGGGAGGGAGAGGAAGGAAAAGGAGGGGAAAAAAGTTATCTAATTCTTTTCCACAGTTTATAATTAGACACATTGATCAGAGCCTTTAATACCAGTTTTGAAATGTTACTGACTCCTAAGGAGTCATCTTGATGGCTGCCACTGTGAAGCTACAGAGGGGTTCCCCCAAACGATGCCTCTCAGTGCACCAGCAACACTTCTGGATGGATAGCCCCTGGCAGAGGTTCTGTGTAACCAGACATCAACGAATGAAAAATGAAGCAGCCCCAGCTGTCTCTCAGCTTAAATGAAAACACAGACCTGCCATGCCCTCGTCTTCATTTGCCCTGGTCAGCACAGCATGCACAGCCCTACTTGCTTATTCTGCTCAAGAAGTCTTCAAGCAGCAGCCTGGACCCCATTCAATGAAAACACTGCCCATTCCCAAACACCTTCCTTCCGATTGTGCAACATCTGTTGCTTTGGAAAATGCTAATTATCCAGTAAATTATGGGTCTCAAAAGCATCCTACAGTGATTTAGGCCAGATTGTAATCACAGCCTCTTGCCTTGGCTTAGCCTCTCAAGCTTGCAAGATTGACTCTTCAGCTTTAAAAATAATATATGTATGTATATATATTTATATTTATAAAAATCAAATCACAGACTTTTTGTAATATACTTGGACTGAAACATTTCTCCCGTGTTTTGCCTTTACCCACACTCTCCCACTAGTTCCACTGAGTCATATACCTAACATGGGAGGTCCCAGAAGGCCACTGAGGTTTGGGAGCAGCCCTGATGATGGACGAACATGTTGCTACATGGCTCTGTCTCTGACTTAACTGCATGTGCCCTCTCCTATCCAACAATGCATCACATCAGGGGATGCCCTTGGCAGACACTTTAGAGACATATCTACCTGATACCCCTTGGGCCACCAAATGACCCACAGACAAGCCTTGTGAGTATCACCCATCTCCAGGACAGCCAGAACCCCCTTCTCATGCCTTCTTCCAAATGATACCCAAGGGATTACCCAAACTCTTCCAATAGAAAATGCAGTTATATGGTAACTTCTCAGGTGCCTTAACCACTGCTTGGAGTTGACAGGAAGGTAAAACCTCTCAGGTACAGCTCCAGCTTCCCACAGGCCAGTGCACCCTGTGCCACCTCAAAGCTGAAATACCATTTCTCCTCAGAAGTGGCACTAATGACCATTTCTGCCACAGTCTGAGAGAACAACTCTCTACCTTGGCAAACCACTGTCTCTATATTCAAATTTTGGCATCTCTATTGAGACTGTACATATTCATACTATTATTGCTGGCTCTCATGATGGGTTTTGGTGGTGTGGATACCTACCGCTGGGTGAGGGCATTTACTAAAGCCACTGAGCCAACCCCAGGATATCAGTCCCTATTATATCACATTGGGGCTAAATATCAACCATTAGAAGAAAAATTAAGTTTTTAGCAATACCTCACCATTCAGTGAGTAGAATCCTATCAAGTTTCTATCCTGCCTTAGCTGGCAGCAAAGGAACCAGTTTGCAAGGATCACTGTCCCTCGAAACATCCCACCTCCATGAGCTGCAAATCTGGCCTCAGTTCACAAGCACTCCGAGGCTGGATTAATTATAGAGCTCTTGTGAGAAGAGTTCCAGGAGCAACCAAGGCACATGAGGAATTGCAACTCGATTTCTTTATAAATCCAACATTATCCAAGCTCATACAAAGGAGCTGATTTGAAACCACACTTGCTCTCCATATGTCTAGGTGGAGTGGCATAGGAGGGGTCTAACCAAACAGATGTCGGAGTCCCCACAGGAATTTCCTCCTTCAAGGTAGCTCTCTACTCAAGGGCCAAACCAAACCTTTGCTTTCTTTCTCCAGCAATAAGCAATTGCTTAGGGGGCCTGTGATCTATGAAGTGCTGGAAGGAAAAGATTGCTAACTCCACTAATTGTTCCATGGCATGGAGGAGCAAGGTTGAGTGCTGGCTGTGCTTTCAAACGATCACGAACAATGCAGCAGGTGTAGGCAAATGCCTCTACTAATTAACACCATACAGTACATACACATGAGCCAGGGGCTGAGCAGCTTCTACCAGCTGCATGTCAGTCTGGTTTCCTCTCTGCATAATATGAGTCACTGCATGTTGTTTATGGCCAATTCAGGAGTGCTGCTGAACTGTCATGTTCCATTTCTATGTACATACATACACACCCCTCAAATCATCTCTTCCTAGGTAATTCATACACGCTAAGGTAGCATCCACAGCAGGTTAGGGACAATGCTCTCTTCCCAAACTCTGGAAAATCAGATGTTTTAAGGCTACAAGGAATAACAGATCATTGTCATTAAACACTAAGAGATAAAGTGTGCCAGTGTCCATCCCTGGCAAGAGTACTTGATGAAGAACAGGAGCCTTTCAGGCAGAATAGTGAATAGCTTATGGATCAGACTAGTATCACCAGTGCTGATGAAATCATGCCTTACAAATTCTGGCACCTTTTATCAGGAGGCATAAGCTAACAAATGTTCATCTATTCAATGTTCCTGTACAGCAGAAGTTTCCATGTACAACATTTCCTGTTGGCCCAATACTACCTGAAGAAGTCTTCCCAGTGGCCAAGAGCTCAAAGGGGTATCACTGGCCCTTATGAGTGAACATGGCGAGGCCTGGAGCAGCACAGGATCTGCTCATGCAGACAGGAGTGAGGGGCTAACCTCCATAACCACTTTCTGAGCTCCCTTTGTCCTCAAATTTAGAAGCCTTTTATGTAAACTGGAGGTATTTCTTTCTACTGCCGTGTCAGACACTTCACCATTCGTAACTGTTGGGCCCACACCTTCATCCCTGCTTTGGTTTGTGGACCAGTATCAGCAGTCAACATAAAGTGAGACAGCAGTGAACCAGACTCCATATTATTCCCTCCTGTCAGTGAATACTTTCTCATACAATTAAACATTTGAAGACTATTAAAGCATTTTAGTTCTAAAGAGTAAAGACTGCCACAGACACCAGGAGCAGACCCATTTGCTACACAGAGCAAAGCCTTTTCCACCCCATCCAACTTCCTTGTGCCACTCAAGCTCTCCTACTTTCCAAAGCCACCTAAGGAAAAGGCACAGTGCCTTTTAAAACCTTTACAGGAACTAATCAGGTGCATTCTAACTCTTTGTCCTTGGTTTCACCACCTTCACCTCCAATCTGAAGTAATGGCACTGCTGCTCCAGCAGGCAAAGCTCCCACTGATGTTCTCCCATCTGTTTCTTTGGATAGCTCTACAGCATGGTTTCAGCTTGGTATCCTATGTGCATTTTAGCTAAAATCCATCTTTGCTTAACACTTTTACAGCGTAAGTTCATCTGCACACCTCTTTCTCACATGGCAGCAAGCCAGGGAAAAGAAAGCAAGCCAGACTGACTTATTTGGCTTGATACAAAGTCCACTGATGTCAGTGAAAACAGTAGGGGAGAAAAAAATCACAATCAGAACTAGTTAAAAGCTGTCCTTTCAAATCACATGTACATCCAGCAAGCCCAGGGCTAAGGCAGGCAATGTGAACACTCTTGTTTTACAACATGAAATTATCAACAGGGTTTTAAGACCAGTTTGTCCTTAGAGCAAAGCCCTATTGTCAGGGGGACACAGCGCGGGTTTCATCAGCCCCATGGAGCAAAAATGCCATAACAGTAAGAGACATTGCTCCAACACTAACCTCAGAGTTTACTTGCTGTATCCCTCACACAGTGCATGCTTAAGCAAAAGCTTCACATGCCTGAACAAAGGAAGGAGAGGCCTCATTTTAGTGTGAAAAAACCATGGGAAATGGAACAATGAGGAGCTGAAATTGCCATTGAAATTCTTTTCAGTGCACCCTAAAACAAAAAGGCTACAAGAGAATATGAAAACCAGCCTGTGACTTCTCACAGACAAGTGGTCAAATTGTGTTATTCTGGCTGTTTCCAGAGACTGCATTAATTTTTACAGAGAGAGATATCTTCCTTTGTGCTGTGCACAGCTCCCAGCACTCAAGCTGCTTTAGAATAACCAGAGATAATGCTGGGGTCCAGCACCATTGGACTGGGCTCTCCAGCAGGCTCTGCCAAAGATTTATTGTATGTCTAGCAAATAGCATCTCTCCCATAGGGGTGATGTTCTCTCCCAGCTGCAGTGGGTTTAACTAACCAGTGCACCCAGTGATGCCACAAAGCACACAGTGGGAGTTATTACTGCTGTTGTTATTGTGACCTGACTGCATATTTTGCATCCTCCACATTTCCTTTCCTGCAAACGGCTCTGCCTTTAAAGTGAAATGGAAAAGACTCTGTAAACCTTTAAAAGCTCTGATATTTCCACACTTCTCCGCCTTTTCTTACACATATGCTCTACTGAGCAACACAGGCGTGAAATTATGGGAAACACTGTGGTACTCTCCCTCCTTTCACTGCTAGATATAGCCAACCAGTGGCTGATTGTCCACATACCTGGTGTGCAGGCTCTCAGAACAGGAGAAGCTCCAGCACTCAGAGTTTCAATGCTCTGTGCTGGACCATCCTGACTCAGCCTCAAGACACTCAGCCTTTACCTTCTTTAGTGATGAAGTTTGCTATCACGTGGTCCCATGTCCCTCACTTCTACAACACAGAATCCATAATCTGTTCTAAACGTTGGACCAGATGCTGAAGACTGCTCTTGATAAGACCCTGATTATACACATTTGTCATTATATTTCTAGTAAATCAAGTAAATCTAGGTAAAGTTTGCCAGATGCAATAGGTTTCATAGCAAGTACATAGGATGGGCACTCTTGGACACAAGTTTTGTGCTCCAAACCAAGAAAGTTGTTCTCTGATACTTTCTACAATTCTTGACCTCCCTTCTTATCCTGGTTTTGGCTCGGATAGAATTAATTTGCTCCCTAGCAGCTGGTACGGTGTCATGTTTTGGATTTGGGATGAGAATAATGTTGATAACACACTGATGTCTTAGTTGTTACTAAGCAGTGCTTACACTAAGTCAAGGACTTTTTTCAGCTTCTCACCCCATCCCACCAGTGAGCAGACCAGGGGTGCACAAGGAGCTGGGAGGAGACACAGCTGACCAAAGGGATAGTCCATATGATATGCCATCATGCTCAGTATATAAGCCAGGAACTGGCTCGGGAACTGGCTGGGCATTGGTCAGTTGGTGGTGAGCAATTGCTTTACATTTGCAACACTTCATTTTTCTTGGGGTTTATTTCTCTTTTTGTTGTTTCCCTTTTCACTAAAATTTTTATTATTATCCTAATTGTTTATTATTATTATTATTTTATCTCAACTATTAAACTGTCTTTATCTCACCCACGATGTTTCTCACTTTTACCCTTCCAATTCTCTCAGCCATTCCACCAGGGCAGCGAGTGAGCAGCTGTGTGGTTCTTAGCTGTTGGCTGAGATTAAACCACAACTCTTCTGCACCCACATTTTCCTGCCTTTCAGCATACAATCTGGATGACCATCCTATAGGAAGCCAAGAGCCAGAAGCACCATCACCAGCCTCTGGCTGAGCAGTGGGTGCCAGAACTGCTTTCTGAGAAGATTTCACTGAAGTTGGGGGGGAAGGAAGGAAACGTCATTTGTTGTAATATTCATTCAACCATAGACATAGGTGGGTTTCACAGACACTCTAGACAGTGCATTAGCACAGATATCGGAGGGAAAGTACCTTTGCAACCAACTGCTACGATGAAATTATGGTGCTCAGTAATGCGTATAATCCAGTCTAACAGCAGAAACAATGCTGCAGATATAAACACTAACCAACGCAAGTATATGCACTTGTAAATGCAGAATACATGAACAGCTTAAGAGCAACTGTTTTGATCACCTCATCTGTGATGGTGCTTACAAATCCCTAAAACGATATATAACTTTAGGCTTCCACAAGCATTGCAAAAATGGTAAAGACTAACTGTACTCCAACCAATACACTGCCATGCTGAGCTCTTAACCCCACTCAGGATCTGACAGCATCAGTTTTACTTTCATGAACAGTTAAAAATTTCACCATGTTCATGCAACCTTTTAAAAAGAAACATGAAAAAATAACCTCAATTTTTTCTACTTACAGAGCAGTTGAACATTCAAAAGTGCTTAACAAGCTATCTCGTATGACCCCTTTAGGCACTGGAAGCTGCTATAAGGTCTTCCCTGCACCTTCTCCAGGCTGAATAAGCCCAGTTCTCTCAGCCTGTCTTCATAGGAGAGGTGCTCCACCCTCCTGATAATCTTTATGGCCCTCCTCTGATCTCTCATCCTCTTACCTATCTCACCTTGACACCATCCCTCAAGGGTTCTTCCTCTGCTACATGGAAAATCTCTGCAAAGACTCCCTACAGCCTTTCAGTCCTGTATATTCCCAGTCCTGTCTCTTGCCAGTCTCAGCCACGCACAACCCCTGATGCCTGCTGCTGAGTGTCACCTCCATCTACTTCCACCTCTGCTATGTTGTTTTGAATCCTAGTTTAATCCCAAAACCACCAGTGTGGTGGTCTGTTGGGATTCGTTTTACCCAGTGGGGGCCAGCTATCCCACTGCAGCTATAGGGCTGTCCCACCACTGCATTTCCTCCCACCCTCAGAGACAACATGAAGAAATGAGGGTGCAAACTCCTCATTAATAAGGCAGACATGATTAATAGCCTTGTGTTTGCCTTTAATATGGTCCATTCAGCCAGTCTGTATCACAGTTCATTTACGACTTTTCTATAGTTGTGATAAGCACTTCTTAAGAGGATGTAACTTTACCAATTCACTGCCAATTACGCTCATTTCTTTCAGTAATAAGATTGTTAGAAAACACTGGATCAAGTCAAAAAGCCCCTCTTATTAGGCACAGACATGGCTTTCGACACATGCCAATTGCACATGACAAGACCACAGTCTTGTTAGCATCTTCAGACGGCTCCTGCAAGTTCCTACTTGCATTTCCACAAGTAGGATACTGCGCGAATTAGAAGGCATGATTAAAAATGATAATAACAGAGCTGAAACAATATCCTGTTCATCATTCATCAAAAGAAAGAGAAATACCTGCCTTGGGGCTGTAATAAGACAGAAAGTGGGACAGGGAGACCAGTCTTCCCCCAGCAGACTCTGCAGGAAGCATTCCAAACATGACAAATTCACTGTTCACTCCGCAGATGAAGTAATGACACCAGTATTTGTCCATAAAACATAATTTAGCCAGACTACTCCAATGAAATCAGAAGCTTTAACGCTGTAAAACCGGGGGGTTGGAATATTTTTACCTTATAAAGAAAGGGGAGGGGGGAACGTACGCTTGCCTTTTCCCTCAGCTGAACCATCACACTGTGGTCTTTGTTTTCAGGAGCAAGCCGCACAGCCTCCAGCACTGAACAATCTGTGTTATTTCTTCTCAGGTGCACACACCTTGCCAAAAGCTTAGTGCCAGGTGTAAAGTCCACACTTGGGCTTATCAGTACATTAAATAAAGCCTTCTTCCCTCTTGGCCTAACCAAATCCCTGAGGGCAAGCATCAGTACAGATTCCTTCATGCTTTCAGCCCCTGTCTCATCATGTCCCTTGCCGCAAGCACCTGGGTGAAGATATCAAGCCAAAGCTTGTCCACGTAAAGAGGCAGTCAACAACTACAAGCACATCTGCCAGAAATACAAGTTCAGGCTTGGTTGTAATACCTACACTTAACTCCTGCCAGACATCAGTGATGCAACATCCAAGGCATGTATTTAGTTGATGTCAGTTCCTTTCTCGTAGTAACCTGAATCCTAAATATAATTCTTTGGAAATTAAGGGACATACTATAGTTCAGTCAAGCTCCTTTTGACAAAACAAGCCTCGGCACAAAGCAAATAGCAATGCATATGTTTTTATGAATCCGGGAATGACAAAATGGAAACACGTCTTTAACAGAAAAATATGTGTCCGTGCCATGTTCGCAGCTAGAGCCTGAGAGCACATGAGAATCCAAAAATAAAACTGACTAGAAACAAAGGCAAAGCTCTTTCTTCTGCCTAAACTAAGGGGAATATAAACAGTGAACCACCAATAGCAAAAAAGTTGATTCCGTTTTAATCAGATCTTTTTTAACAACACGCTGTAAAAAGCCAGAGTAAAACTCACCCCCCAGCCCTCTCAAACCTCCAGGAGTTCAGAATAAAAGCATTTTTCTGCACACCCATCAGTAAAACCACTCATACATGAGATTTCTGGGGCACAGGCTTTAAACCGAGAGTCACTTAAAATGCTCCCTGGATGAGAAGTTGTTCTCACACTGTTTTCATATGAAAATATGAATTACTGGTAAGGGACAACTGTGTGGCCACCTCTGGAGTTCACTCCTCAGTAACGAGAGCCAAAGGCAGTGCTATTAGGCAAATTAGAAACTGGCCAAAGTACAGCTAAACTGCCTGCAAATGGATCTTTTTAAAACTATGTATTTTTGACATGTTATGTTCATTTTTATAGTAAACAGCAGAGTCTTCTTATACGTTCTTGGAAGAGGTGTTGTGCTATAGCAGCTGCTTATAAAACCTAGTAAATGAGGTAGTGCCAAACTTCATTTGGAACCAAACCATCTTTTGTTTCCCTGGATGATGACATTAAATAGGACAGAAATGGCTACCTGCACTAGGGCTGTTCAAAGGCTAATCTTTTTCTTTTGCTGTTAAAATATAAATTCAATTAGTTACTTCCATGCTTAAACAGCACTGCTGCTGCTGAAATTGTACTCTAGCGATAATTGCAATCCAAGAGTGATCTAATTATATACAAGTCTCAATGGCTGCATTCCCACGTTGCTTCCTACAACCCGGATTCACTACAATACAACTGGTAAGTGAAAACCACATCGTTTTCATTCATTCTCCCTTAAGACTGCATGATTTTATATATGTTTAATGAGAAAGGAGTTAGTTGATTAGTAAGCTTACTATAAAAATGCGAGTTTCTACCTACTGTTAAATACAAAAGTATACAAAGGCACTTCAGCTGATGGGCTAAACTGTGCAAGAGAAAGAACATTCTTTTAATTAAGGTCCTGGATTAGGATTCAAGTACCAGCTTTACTTTTTGGCTCTGCCATCAGCTTCCTGTGTGACCCAGGGCAAGAAATTTTATCGCCCCACAGCTCAGTTTTTCATCTATAAAATGGACAGTGACATTTCCTTCTCCCAGCCTCTTCATGTTTCAGTTGTAAGCAATTACTGTGCATTGTCACGTTGCCTTGGACAATAAGTATTTGATATTAATTGAAGCCTTTGGGTAGTACTTCAATAAGAAGCTAAAATCAACTCATGTCCTTTCTACAGGATCCTAACATAGCTTTGTATAGCTATCATTTGCCACTACTGCATCTAACACGTTTGCATCCCTGGGCAAAGTCCTGAAGTCAGCCTGCTTAAGTCCCTGTTTAGAAATGGAGGAGGAGGGATGAAAAGGCACTGGATTGGGGTATCCCAAATATGTAAAGAATAACTTTGTCCAACACAGTATACCCTGGCCAACTCGAATGGACAATTCCCCATTAATATTGTCAATATGCACGAGTATCCTGTACAATACAGAGAGGCTGCCAACAACTTGCTGCTTTTTTCTTCAGTATTTTCTACTCCCATTGTAAAAACTTCAGCTCAGTGGTGTTGCCAGGTTTGTAAATTTGAATGAGACCATCTGAGCCCAGTTGACTATTTTAAGAGGGTTCTTGCAAGTAATTACAAGGTAAAAACGAGAATACTTCACACCTACATTCTGACTGAAAACTACTCAGCCCTGCTGGCTCCAGGCTTTTAATTGTCAGAAGAGTTCAAGGTTTGGAAAGTTATTGGCCTGTTCCTAACCGGCATTGTGTCATTATTTGGCACGATTTTTGCTGGGATACCTCCCAAATCTGTGACATAATCAGAGGGTTCTCTACATTACAGCATATAGTCAGATGCTCATGTTAGTGTAATACGTTGCCATATTTAATACCGTTTGCTATTACTTACACTTAATCAACTCTGGAACCAGTTAAACCATATAGGAAAAGCAATTTCAGAGGCTTTCAACTGACAGTTTTCCATACAGAACTTGCCTTAAAATTACGACCTGAAGTTTGTAAGATGCAGTCTACATACGCAATTGCCTCTAAACAAACATCCATAACTCTCCGCAACCCTGTGGGAACTGAAAATTTATATGAAAACAGAGAAAGAGACAAAATAAATTTCTGTAGAACTGTCTTAACTAGAAAAACTGTCAGAGTTTCCCCTTCTGGCCAGCCTTAATTTACTGCTTCAGCAGTTTTATGCCCAACCTCCATGATTATTACAAGCTTTCAGCCACACAGCAATGGCTGAGCTCTCTAGCATCAATCCCCCTTTCAGGTTAAAGTCCCAGTGCAGTATCTCTCAAGAGACTCACAGTGAATTGAGCACAGATATTTTAGTTTACACTCTTGAACTCATGACATTAAACGCGAAAAGCAAGTAAAATGATTACACAGAACTCCAAAATGCAGGTCATGACTTGCAAATATCACTTTTGGACTTCTGGTTTCATATCTCATGGGGCCTCAGCATCAGAAAATGCTGATTATCCCCCAGGGAAAATCAAGGCTCCTTTGGGTGCCATCAGCCTGGTACCCAGCACCTCAAATCACTAGTCAGCTTTGAAAAACCTCATTATTTACTTTTCTGCCTCTCTATAGGAAAGGAATAGACATTTAAATAAATGACATAATCCTTATTACCATTCCATTCATTCATGCAGGCCCCTATAATTTACTGCCAGGAAAAATAAACTTCTGCATAATATTCCTCAATGTAAGGCATTCAAAAGGCTCAAAGGGGGAGAGGAGGTGAGAGGGCTTCTGACAAATATTTGCTCAAGTGACCACATCATCCAGGAACACATTTGCTAGGAAAAAATGGGTGAAGAGATTTATGGTCAGTGTGAAACATGCCAGATTGGGGCTGGGGCAGTAACGAGGAAAAGGAGCAGGGGACAGAGAAGGGAAGGGGAATTTTTAACCAGTTTCATTTCATCAAGGAAAATTCCCAATATTGCAAGAGTGCCTTTTTCCTTCTATGTCACCTCTTAAAAAAGAGTTTTAAGCAACTTGAGTTAATCTACGTTTCCTAAAGGATTAAGAAAAATCAAACCCAAAACAACTCAAAAATGCCACAACTCATCATGATCTTACACACTTCCGGGGCCAGGCTTTAAGTCAAGCTTAAAGTCAAGCTCATGTGAACAGCCTATTGCCTCCAACAAGGTGGTCAGCAGAGGACCGAGGCAGCAGAACACAATTTACTACCATCTCTGAACAGCCGTTGCTGCTGTACCCTCCATAAACTTTGTTTAAACAAGTGTTCAAACAAAATGGCTTTGCTTGGTTCACCTCAACAACACCCATAGCTCACTATGGATGACAAAAATGTTGCCAAGGCTATAGAAATCCTCACTGCTTTCAGTGTTGACTACCTAAAACCAAGTGAGTGGTTCACAGGCTGGCTTTGAAGGCTTAAACGTTTGAGGGCTGGTGGTAGAGCTTCAGTCTGATGGCATCACAGAGTTATCTTTTTCCTCTTCCGCTCCATGAAGATGAGCTCTCACTGGTAATTCCATGGGGAATTTTTTCAATTCTTGCTTCCTGAAAGGCTGGCACCTGCTTTATTTTGGATTTGGGGGTTCCTGCAGATTTGAGTGGTCTCAGACAAAATGAGACTCCACTTTTAAAAGTACTACCAGAAGGTCCTACAGTAACAGCCAAACTGATTACTTTTGGAAAGAGATGCTTTCAGAGTCAATAAAACTGCTCACACCCATCCAGGTTAATCAGCAAGAGGAGGGGTGAATAGGTTAGAACTGGATCCTAAGATTTCAAGCCCTAATGTAACTAAGCACTTAAATAAATATGTGTAAGCCTTATTAAAGTCCACCAGGATTTTGGTATTATTAAGTTAATATTATTAAGCCTATGCTTAATAGTCCTGCTGAATCACAGCTTTGCTACTACTAAGAATTCACACAGTTGTTTATGACTTGTCCTCAGGTAAAACACTTCTTCATTACTTTTGTCATCTGTGTTTCAGGAACTGCTCAGAGCTCACACAACAGGCTATGGTCAGATCTCTGTTATACTGCTGTGAGTGCAAAGCACCCTTCCAGAACCCCAGATCAGCATTAGCTTCACCAAAGTCAATATCTATCTTCTCATTGTAACAAAAATCATTTCAGCTCTAACAACAGCAATCTAAAGGATCCCTCGACAGTTTTCATAACTACAGTTATTAAAATCTGTGTTAGGACAATCGCACAAGTAGTAATTCAATTGTAATACTAATGATTAAAATTGCATCAGTATTTATTATTTGGTTGTCATGGTAAGCTTGTAGGTGCATCACAGAAACAAGAATTCACTTGGTCACATGGACATTATACCTTTGCAAGGTACAAGTAGGTTAGTCCTACAGACACGAGACAGATGAACATATCCTTATGTAGCAATTGGTTATGTAGTGAAATCTTATCTTCAGACTAATGTGAAATCATCTTCAAAATGAATGCAAAACATATCAGCTTAGTTCTAAACGTTTTAATAGAGAAAGTCATTAAGTTAAAACATAGTGTTACACGCAACAGCGCTTTACTTACCAACAACGTCAAGATGGTAAGTGTGGTTGATGGATCCATACTGGTTTTCCACTATGCACGTATAATTTCCCTTGTCAGATGGGACCACGCTCTCCATGATGAGACTCCAGTGCTGGTTGCGGACCTGGTGGGTTGCAACCAGAGAGGCTGGTAACTTCACTGTAGAGTTTCACCCTCTCCCCCTCCAAAAGATCTGTTTCCTGAATAGTTAACCTTTTGTAATCCATGATTAAGAACCTATTCTGTGCTCATCTGACTGTTCTGGACAGTGAAATTAGCTATGCCTGGTCTGATACAGCACGGCTGCAGCAGTGAGAGCTTTCACACATTCTGCTATAAATTTACCTTGTCCCTGATCTGAGCACTGCAGACCTCGGTGCACACTCAGTCCTACCAGGCTTAAAAGGATGGCTCCAATTAGCAGCAGTCATCTTACCAGGCTTTACCTCTCAATCCACTCTAAAGTGAATTCATACCCTCAGGACATTTCCCATCTGTCTCCAAACAATCATCTGATAATATTAACTACCCACCAGCAATACAGGATGGATATTATCCCCTAACATCAAATCTCTTTCTAGTAGCTCAATTATTCAGCCCAGATTTTGGAGAAACAAAGTACCAAAGGGCAATGTTTAGGATCCCTCCCACAGACAGAGGAGTGGCAACACCTCTCTTGTGGTATCCCAGGGCAGCAAAAGAAATGAAGATGCTGCTTCCAGAAAAATGCCTGAAGAAAATCATCATGGAAACAGAGAATAAGGATGTACATTTATTGCATATAATCCTTCTCGGATAGCATGTATTAAAGGTGCTGATTCTGTTCCCATTTTAACTCAACAGGAGCATTGGCACTGGTCTTGCAGAAAATAGGATCCAGCCCAGTACTGGAAGGATATAGAGTCATCCGGTACATATATATATTTCCTGCATCATAAATTGGCTCCCAAAATGACCTTTTGCTGGCTATCCACTAATCCCTTGTTTTAGCATTACATTTTTGACAAAGCACTCAAAAATCTTAACAGTAAGTAGCCGTAACATACAACTTTGAAATTGCAAAGTACTCTAGTTTAGCAAATGGAATAAAATCCAGTCTGGTACAGTCATTTTAATCAGCCAAATGGAAAGTAGCAATCCAGAGCAGTACACCAAAAGAATTTATGGACCAGCAACACTTCCAGTAACTATACATTCTTAAAACATCATTACAACCATAGGTCTGAAATCCTGCTTCGTGAATGACCATTGTGGAGGTCCTTATCCAGCAGGAAAAGGCTGCACAGGGCCCTATCCCCAGTGCAAAGAGCTTAGTCCTCATACTTGATGGAGGGAAAATGGTTTCAGTTCAAATCTTGGAAGAATAGTCCTCTCTGTAAGGGGCTCCTGGTTTTCATAGTGAACCCAGCTATTAATTAGCTTTTTAGCTAGATTATATTATTATTGTCCAGTTATGATATATTGATTTATTTTCTTTCCATAGTATCAAGAACTACAAAGTGATTTTATATAGCTAGAAAGAGTTTTAGTGTTACTGTGTTGTTATTCTGCTATGCAACCTTGAAAGTCAAAGTTTGGGTCAGGAAGAATTACTGCTACAAACCACTGGAAAATAACAAACACAACAGCTACATATTTTTACTATTTTACTTCCTTGCAAGCTATTTTGATGGAGATTTGGTCAAAGTGACTTGAACTTTTTGCCACTACAAGTTACGTCACGCTTCTCGGAATCAGAGCAAGGGTTTTTAACCAATCTGATCTCAAAACAGGAAGAACAAATCATGGCTGTATGGAAGTTAAAACAACATAAAAATTCCTAACAAGCTGTAAGTAATTAGTGTAATAGGAAAACACAAGAAATTGTTTAGGATCCAGTAAGAAAACATAACTAACTTACACCCACAAGTGGATATACTGGATGGCAATATTAAAAAGTATTTGTGCAATTTCCCTTCTTGTAAATCCAATAAGAGGAGATAATATCTTTATCGTAAAACAACAGCTTGAGACTCTTCAGTTTAAGCTAAACAACTGCTGTAGAGGCTCAAAGCACGTAAGACACATTGTCACACAACTGGATTTATGACATGGATCTGGATTCAACTAGATCCAGCTTGTTGGCTTAGCGCTTTCTGGTTACAAGTGCAGCACTGAATGCCCAGAAAAAAAGTCCCCTTCGCTTGGGAAGACGGCATCTTCTCTTGCTGAAGACTCCAAATTCAACCTTTCATTCTCAGACATGCAATGGTGGTGCCACATCCTTGCAACCAACACCCTGATCATACAGTCTTTGTTAACATGGTCTTTTCAAGTAACGTGTTGTCACTCCCTAGTCCCAACAAAGCCTGTCCTTGGGGAGTAAAACTAGAGCCATTACAGACAATCAGCACCAAAATCATAGAATCATAGAAACAACTAGTTTGGAAAAGACCTTTAAGATCATCGAGTCCAAGTCCATTAACCCAGGACTGCCAAACCAAACAAAACCAACCCCACTGTTATGACTGAAGTTGCAAATAGATGGTCTTTTTGGTACTGCAGGTTAAAGCCATTAGCTCCCTCCTGGCTGCTCACTAGGGCCCTTCTAACTGAAGACACCAGTGCTACGGCTCTCCAAATATTCCCTAATAAGTTTCCATGGATAATACCAACTGGGTCCATTTAAGCTGTTTAAACAGATGACCTGAGCTCATCTGGCAGACAGAACATATTAGGGAGCTCATACGCACTAATCCACTAGGAAAAAACCACAAGGGCAGCAACAAGCCACTGAAAGCAGGAGTATCCTCACCAGGCCTAGAGGGTCCAGAAAAGCATGTGTCCACAGACGCATTCAAAAACCTTTCCAGCTCTTCAACCTGACTAGCTCCTTGCCAGCTATTATTTCTACTGTTTTATTCCCAGAAACCTTAACTCATATTGAGTTCTTTTCAAAATCCTGGAGAATCTATTCCATTACCTGGTCTTCAGAGCATCCCTGTCTATTTACCATTGCCTTTTCTTGACATAGGGAATTATTTCCTGTGAGGGTGCTGAGGCACTGGCACAGGGTGTCCAGAGAAGCTGTGGCTGCCCCATCCCTGGCAGTGTTCAAGGCCAGGTTGGACACAGGGGCTTGGAGC
>JANHGB010036392.1:0-10294 GCA_026283785.1 Coracopsis vasa | reverse complement strand
GGCAGCCACAGCTTCTCTGGGCACCCTGTGCCAGCGCCTCAGCACCCTCACAGGGAAGAGCTTCTGCCTAAGATCTACCCTGAACTTCCCCTGTTTAAGTTTTAATCCATAACCCCTTGTTCTATCACTACAGTACCTAATGGTTGGCCATACTCTGTTGTAGCAGCTCAGGAATGGTTTCAGTGGAAGCAGTAGAGCTATTGAATTCAGCAACCTCATTCCAGCCCAACATATACTTATTCAGATGTATCTGTCAATGAGGGTGTGTCAATGTCACGGAATCCATCACTACCTAAGAGAGTGGCAAAATTACACACGAACATGATCATCTGGGGTAGCCGTCTTAAAGGTCTTTTCCAACTTAATCTAATATAATGCAGTCAGCCCCGGGTACAGAGCCTGAATGAAACACCCCCTTTCACTAACCTTCACTAAGGAAAATATCTGGCTTGCCACAGGACCATTCTCCACTGGCAGAAGAAACTTCACAGCAGGAGAGTGCTCACTGAGAGGGAGGAATGGTTTTTAGTTCAGCGATTGACTACAGAGACAGGGTCACAGTGATCAGGTGGCTGTGAGAAAAACATGGGAAGAAGCAGCAGAGACCTGAGAAATGCAGCTTTCCTCAGCACCACCCAGAGCATTCTCCATGAGCACAACCTGAGCTTTCCCTCCTCTTCTATTTCAAGTGTGTGTGAATACATAACCACAAACCTGCCTGGGAAAACTCCCTGATAAACATATATATAATTATTTCTTTAATCCATGCATCACAACAGCAGGAAACTTTAATGGATTAGGATTTTTGTCCTTTGTTTTGCCCTTGGGGAGGGATGGGGGTAGGGGGAGTCCTCCCAGCAACATTTTCATTGACTGCAAAGCTAATGCCCATTGTAAGAAGCAGGTAGCTAAGCGTACATGGCCCTCTGTGTGGGAGCTGGACATGCCTACAACTACCCTGCAGAGAAATCTGTTCAGAAATGAACTAGCTCCAAAGTATTTCCAATCAGCCAACAACCGAGTGAAAAATGCATCTCCTCTCTTGCAGGAGTTTGGTAGCTGAAGGTGAATCACCCAATGTTAAGGGGTTTTGTATACAGTAATCTAAGAAGTTAGAGTTTAGATTGCTAGAATTTTTTGTCTGGTTTGGTTTTCAGCTTCAAAAGTACTATTCCAGTGTATTAAGCTTGGGCAATTAAGCCAAGTGCACAGGACCAAAGCAAGCTGGTAACACAACAGGACTGCACAGCTCCAAACCCCTGTAATGTAAAAGTGATGCTCTGCCAGTGCCAGAGCTACTCAAAATACCTCAGAATCACTGAGCTTCACTCTTCACGGTGTGGAGCACTGCAGCTCCTTTCTGTTAAGCTAGAAGGTTCATGACAGTGGGATTTATAATGCTTAGCTCCCCAGTATCAAGGCACTTTATTCACCATAATAAGCAATGTAGAAGTTGCTTAACACTCAACAGCAGCAGCACAGAGCAATTTAGGAGAATTGAAGACAATTTCTGTATTTAATTGAAGAACTTTTGTAGCTGAGAAGGCGCAATCGCAAAAGATCAATAGTGAATTTTGCAGCATCTCTTCTGTGAAGAACAAGATGGCATCTTCAAAGACTAGCAATAGTTATATTTAATGTAGGAGGCAAAAATAGGTTTTTCCATGATTCCTACATTCAGTCCCAAGTGATACCCATTACAAGAACATCATTTTTATGCATTAACATTGAGCTACCCAGAAATAAAAGCCTACTTTTGAACAGGAGAGCCAGCAAAAGTCATGTCTTACTAAACCCTAAATCTGGTTTTGCTCTGTTCACACATAAATAGCATCTGAATAAAACCTCAACTCGCTTTTACTCTAGTGCATAGTTACAAACTTATTCTAGTAACATCTTTTACACTCTTAGCTGTACCACAGCAGCTTCCAGGGCTGCTGTTTATCTTGTGACACAACTGAAATCTGCACTTTCCCTGTGGCTGGATGTCATACAGGGAAATAATTCTGTTGCAAAGTCTCTTTGCTCCTGGAGCTCTGAAACGTTAAAGCTGCATCTCGGGAAGTGACTTGACTTGCTGGAGAACTCCTTCTGAACAGAATTACTTGGAACTCAGAACAGCCTTAACGTTATGCTATTAAAATCTCTATTATAATAAAGGTTAAGCCTCATTATCATGCCATAAGGTAATGTCCACATCATGCTCCATGCACAACAGATCCCATAAAACACCTCACCATCACTTATCCCTGTGGTAACAAGAGAAGCCTGAAGCCTTTACACTGCGTTCAAAACAGCTTTTCAAGTGTTCGCCCCACCAATTGCACACAAAGAGATGCCATGTACAGAAAAAAATTGCACTGGTACCACCATTCAGCATCATTGTGCTCATTTTCAGAGGAATTTCTCTCTTCTGCTTTAAGTCTATAGACCAATCTTCCTCCTGCATCTAAATGTAAGAAGTGGTGCTGCAGCAGCCCAAGTGTTAACACATAAATACAGGCTGTTTCCCTTAAATATGTACTTAGGTTGTTTTCAAGACAACTGAATTTTTCAGACGAACGTATCAGCTGAAGAGAGCAAATATTTGAATGGCATTCAGTGTGGAAGATGATGACTAACAGAACAAAACGCTGCAATTTCAAGAGCTCCACTTTATAATCATCATTTGGAGCGGAGTAGGGAACAGTGCTACAAGCAGCGGGGGTATAAAGCCAGCAGCTCCTGCAATCAGCTTGTGTTTCTTTACACAGATTCTGTAGCTTCACAGAGCTGACAAAGTTTCAAATCACTCTGCCTATTTGAGAAAATACATCTCTTATTACTGCTGCCACCGCTGGGGCTCTAGCTGCATGCTCAGCGCTGCTACTCAGCTCCTCAGAGCTGCATCTATTTCCTGCTAGTTAGCTGGGTTCAGCACAGACCCCACTGGAGATGACCAGCATTGATGGTTACTTCTACACCTAGATCCCAGTACAACACCAGAAAACTCTTCCCTCTGCAATGCTTCCTCTCAGAGACATACCCTGCTGCCAGAAAACCCTGCCCCATTCTGGAGCTGCAGTCATCATCCACCCAATGGCTTCCATCTGGGGCACCCTTCGTTTGGGGTTACCACAACAGCCAGCGACCATCCTCAATAGACAAATCCCAAGGCAATTCAAAACATGCTGTAAACCTGTTGCAATAGGATGAGCGGTGACAGTTTGAAAATAAAAGAGGGAGATTCAGGCTGGATGTGAGGAAGAAATTGCTTAAAAAATGAGGTTGCTTAAAATGGCCCAGGTTTCCCAGAGAAGTGATGGATGCCGCATCCCTGGAGACATTCAAGGCCAGGCTGGATATGGTTCTGGGGAGCCTGATGTACTTGAAGATGTCCCTGCTCATTGCAGGGGGGTTGGACTAGATGAGCTTTGAAGGTCCCTTCCAACCCAAACTGTTCTGTGATTCTATGATCTATTGCAAAACATTTTGCATTCTCAGAAACAGGTGACAACCCTAAGCAGAAGGGAGAACATCCATCAGAGCAGGTCTGCTGCAGGAGACAACACATGAGGACAGGCCCTGGCTTTCCCTGCATCCCAGCGGAGCAGGTCTCTGCTCCCAGCACTGCAGGGTATAGGGAAAGCCTTTCTCACATCCTCCAACACGTGCTTGCCTCAGATGCAAGCTGCATGAGACTGCTATGTTTTTGTAATGCAACATCAACTACCTCCCTAGATCTCATTTTCCTTACTTGCAGCCAGGTATTACACCAGGAGTAGCGCTGCCATTACAACCACCAGGCATTAAGAGAGATGAATAAAGACTGTATTGCTGAAGTGTGATTTCCACTTCTACAGAGGTCTTTATTAGGATCCTGTCAGAAACCATTCCTACCACGGCCATGGCAATTGACTGCCAGACTGACCCTCAGTCTTGTGTAAATCTCTGCTCCGTGCTGCACTTTATAGATATCAAACTTTAATGTACCGAAGAGAGCGTGCAGAGTCTAACAAAAGCAAGAGTGATTTGTGCCTAGCTGCAAACTGCAATCATAGCCTTAAAAACATTCCTTCCATCTCCACTAGGTGAAAAATCACAGCGAGGCAGTCAGCAGACTACTGATGCATAATTGAAGAACCTCATCTAGTTTCCACCAAGTCAACGAAAAATCTCCTACAAACCTTAATGCCACCTGAATTGTGCCACAGGGACCAAAGCACATGATTCCCGGCTCTTTGTACAAGATGAGCTTTGCAATGTAAGCTGAGCTATACTTGCTTTTCCTTCACCTTCAGTCTTTGCTTAAATAAAATGAAATAAGAATTTAAAGCAAAAGTAGGAAAACAAAAGTAAACCCAAGCATTCTGCAGCACCAACAGAGAAATCACTTCAGTGGACTATAGCTGCGTGTTTCAAGTCACTGAGGTGCTCTGCATAACATAGCATGGCTTCTGGAGTGGAGCAGGGAGTTTTGGCCAGTCTGGGAGAGATGCTCCATGCAGGAATGCTGCTTGGCACAGCACTGGCAGCTTCTCCAGTGAATCTGGGAAAAGGCAAAGATGTTTATGCCACCCAGATCGCCCCAAATACAGACTTAGCCATCACGGCTTGGGTTGCTTACTCTAATTAAAACAAACAAAAACCCAATATCACGAGAAAAACCAAAGTCAGAAGCTTTTTTTGCCACAGTTACAGTATTAACTCCTAGGAGGAGGAGGAGGAAGAGGAAGCAGAGCCATTCCTTGGCACCTACTTGAGGCACCTGCTGTAATGTGCAGTCAAGGCCCTTTTGTGGGCTGCAAATAGATCAAGTAAAAAGAAAATTGGGAGCAAGGCAAAAACTGTCTTTATGTAGCTTAAAAGAGAGCGCTCTTGTCTTGCACAGCGCTGAGCCAGCCGGGGGCTGACTCCGGCCTGACCCTTGCACAGACAACATTCCCTGAGGGTCACCGGCCGCTAAGCGCCATGTTCCACTTCCACAGATACATTCTGAGCTCATGTAAATCACCATAAAGCTCTTATATCCCAAAGTTTCCAGTTTCCTATCAGCTCCTCATAACACAGTGTGTGGCATATGGGATAAATAAGGAATTCCCCACTTGAGGCACGAAGCTTTCTAGTTTAGGTAGGGCTAACAGGTCTTCTGTTCTCTGTTCCATGAATCCTAATTGGGAATTCCTTGATGTTTTCACCTCAGTGCTCTCTCCTGCCATTACAAACACATGTTATGAAATCAAACAAAGCTTTTTAAACATTCTAGTCAGCAACAAAGTAAATTTGAGCTCTCTTTTGGTTTAAGCCAGTGCAGGAAAACTTCAAAGTGGGTATTTCCTGCCTGGAGATGTTCTGTTCCCACACTGCACTGCCCAGGTACTCAGCACGGCCACTTGACTTCCAGACCTCCAACACCTGCCAGGATCCAGCCAATTGTACAGACCAGACTTCCTGCAGAGCTGACAGCTTTGAGAACTCATTTTTAAGGGCTCAGAAAGGGAAAAAACTTGGGCCACTTTCCCTTGTTCTTGATGGGGTACACAGCCCTGGTTCACCTGCAGAGGCTTCACATGCTGCCTTTTAAGAGCTGCTGTCATGTTGGGACTTGTATAAATAGGGCCATCTCGGGTCTGTTTAAGGCGTAAGCTCAAATCAGCCCAAGGATTCCTCAAGTACTTCAATATGTTCTTGGATTTGGATTTCTCAGAAGTCTGAGGAAATCAGACCCCACATTAACACTTTACCTCTGCCCTCCTGCAACATATGTCTTGTGAAGCAGGAGCTGTTGCTTGGCCTAATTCCACTTTTTATATCACTCTATCCCACATCTCATTTGTGCAAGTTGCCAGTAGTGGTTTAAATATTCCATCCAAAGAAGATATGCAGCATTTCACCTATTAAGTTGTGTATTAAAGTGGAAGACTAAACCCTTTTGCCGCATGACACTTACAGGCCTGGAAGTCTTATACTATGCAATCAAATACATGCTTGTTTTCAAAATGAGCAACAAATCTCCCCCCCACTCCAATCTCTCAACACTTGCATAATGTATTTTAGCCTCACAAATCCAACTACAGGCAGAGATTTCACATCTAGCTCACTTTTATGATGATACAGTGGTTTTAAAGGTAAACACATTGCAAGTACATCAGTGTTACGAGGCTCTTCCACACTGCACTCGAAGATTGAACCATACATCACCCTCGTACCTCCACACTCTCAGAAAGATCCCTCAAGCATGCAGATGACAGCTTCCTCCGTGTAGGAGATTGCTTATCACAGCCAGGATTGTTAGGTGCCTGATACTTTAAGTTGAAGTCAGCACTTTCAAACTGTATGAGCTGCTCGAAAAGAAACCCATACAAATGGTCTCCTTCCATCTCCACGACAACTGAGCAATAGTCTGCAGCCCAATTTGTGTGCATGAAGAGTAAATATGAAGTACCTAAAACCCATTTAACATGTCAACTTCGGTACTGGCGCCTTCCACCATCTATTCAGCATTTCAAAGCAGCCCAGCCTCTGTTCTGACACGTTCAGGATGCATTTTTCAAAGTAGCAGAACACTATTTTTACAAGCAGCAGCTTGCTGACATTTCACCAGGGCAGGTATAAATGCATTTTCCTCTCCCAAAGCCACCTACATAACAGGGCATCAAGGGCAGTGTTAGTCTTGATGACTTTGATTTTGAGATAAGAAGAAATTACTCACAAATAAGTCCTTGGTAAGTAAAACCATTGCTATGTACGTACAGTAGAGAACTGTGCTTTAATAGGCAGCATAAGGAATACAAACAGAGCTGCTTCCAGGTCCAAACAGCCCTCGGCTCCAGTTCCTGGCAAGCTACAGATTGATGTAGGTTTTGCAAAGCTGACCCCTTTGCAGAGGTCTGCAGCAGCCCTGCCACAACAAGGACTGCTCAGAATCAAATGAGAACAGGCAAGCTCCACATTAAAAATGATTTACAAACATCTGAAACGCAGCTCTGTGCTTCAGGAACCAGCTCAGCAGCAGCAATAGGCATTTGATGGCTTCTGCACATGAAGCAGTTAATATTTGTTCTAAATCACCAGTCTCCCATACCTGCCAGCTTCATAATTTGTTATTATTAATTAGCAACTATTACATAAAGTATGCAGAAACAGGCACAGACTCAGGTGTTTGGATAAGCCCCCTCTTCCCCTAATCCAGAGAGGCAGAAGTGTTCCATTATTCAGCAGGAGGTGTTGACAGGACGCGGTGTGTGTTATTTGATCAGGGTCTGCGAGCAGTAAGTTTCTAAATATATGTTCAGTTCTATTTATTGGGAGCTTGTTTCTGTTTTCCTCCTGGCATAAAGCAGCTGCGTGACAAGCTGCGCCACAAGCACGCAGCCAGGGTCAGAAGTGTGCCCGCAAACAAGGGAAAGCTTCGAGCAATCGTATTTCATTCAGTGAAGCTGCAGAAATCCCACAACCTTACACAGAGAAAACCCCCCTTCATTCAAACACACTCCCTAGAAAAGGAATCAAGTGCCATTCCCTGCCCCCCGACCTCTGCCATCACAAGACTTCCTGAAATTGTCCTTTGCCCTGGCAGGCCCAGAAGGTGCCTGTATAATCTATACATGGCAATACAGATAATCAATATAGGACATTAGTTTGACATCAGGATAAACTCTGAAAGCCATGATTACCTCTCAATAGTTTAATATACGGCACTTTTTATAAGCTAGAATGAGCATCTCCTCAAGTGGTATTTCTGCACGCTGAAAAATTCTGCACTAATTTCTGCAAGCATTTTAACCCAATGAGGAAAGTCAATCCGAGTTGCCATTACGTGCATTATGACAGCGCTTTAAAACACCCCTCAGTGGTCAGACACTGAAGACACACCAGATAAAATGCTGCCTTAATCAAGGTGGCAATGAAGGCCTAGGAAAGGGAGAGAGGGAACATCTCCAGTGTTGAGAACAGGAGTAAATCAGGCAGTGGACAGGAAAGGTCTTTTCTCTGCCAGTAGCACTCAACCTCCAGACCTCTGAGGCGGGTTTCTAAACTCCTCAAGGCAATATTATCTCTTCAACTTAAGCCAAGTCACAGGAAAAAGGGGCCTTACCTTGTACTCCAGCTTCTTTCTTACAACAAATGAACTCCCCCCCCAGCACTGCTGGATAAATCAATCTGCTTTAACTCAAAAGCATTGCTGTGTTCCGTAACAAACAATCCAAGGTAACCATGGGCACACACATTCAAGGAGAATTTACAGTAAGCAGCCAGAAGCGTTTCTGAAGTTGTGTCTTGAAGAGCAGAACATAACAAAGTCTGATTAAGAAAGGCCTCTCCCAAGAGCAAGCTGGAATTGTGACAGCTTAGCTGAGGTATTCTTTAGGAACAGAGACTGTTTCAAATGCAGAGAGAACCAGACACGTAGGATTTGCAGCCTGTAAACCCAGATGGCATCGTGCAGCTAATCACAGAGTGCATGCTCCAACTGCAAAGGGACAACAAGCTGCTGGCCAGGGTACAGCAAGGATCGGAAGAAACGCTTTATAAAGCCCTATTACAATGCTGCAAGACAACAACATATACATATGAGGTATATATAACCCAGCCAAAACTGTGGACTCCTAGGGTTTTATAGGATGATCCTAAGGTTTGTTTTTGTAGGGTCCCCAAGGTCGTTGCTGCCATTCCTTCTGTTCTGCAGACCAATGTTCCTTTGGTTTGTAATGAGAACACAACGGCCCTCTGAGCCAGGCACTGCAGCAGCAGACACGTGGGAGAGCCTTCATTTTACATCTGTGTACACCCACAAGCAATCAGGAAGAGGAAGAATACAAAGAATAAAGGTACTTCAAAGAAACAGAAATCCCAGCTTGTTGTTTTAAACCTCTCAATGAATTAGACAATTTCTGAAGCTGTTTATGTGCCAGCTTAAACTAAATGAAGACATTGCAATGAATGAATTTTTGCTGCATAGCGCCTTTTTAAGAGTGAAGAACACCCATTATGAAGCTATAAAAAGCAGCAAGAGCAAACTGCTCTGTTTATCTTGTCACTTGACACATCAAAATACCCACTTAGTGTCAGCATAACAGACAAAAGTGTCTACAAAAGCAGAATTTTGCTCTGTGATTGGAATACTTGCCCTTATTTCAATGACAAGCCTTGCTAATAGAAAAGCTCCTTAATTACACGCTATTCTTCTGTATTTATGACACTGCAGACCGACAGTCACATAACAAGAAAGGCTGGATCTGTGGATGGGACTTTAGATGCAGCTCAGTAAATATTTGGAGACAGGCTGCTTGTATTGGGCAGCGAGACTGCTCGATGCATTAAACATCAAATCCACACCATTTCCTGTGAGGCTGTTTGGTCAATACTGTAGTGAGACGCAGTTTACTGAATAGCAACCACATTTTCATCTCTCACATCATACCTGCTTTCATGAACCTTACAACAGAGATGATTTATCACTAACAAAGATATTAAAATGCACTGAACCCTTCTCTTATCTCATGGCGTTTGTCATTATTTTGTACAGAAAATGGCACTTGGGAAGTTCTGAAGTCACGGGCACTTCCTTTAATTACTGTTGGCCATTGGCGGGCTCCTAGTGAAGTTCTGTGGAACAGACTCAAAGAAGAGACTGCAGTTGAGCAGCTGCTTTGCCATCTCACAGGTCTCCCGAGGAGAGCCCCAGTTTCTCTCTCCCCTTCCCTTGTCAGCCTCCAACACCTCCTTCCTGATGCAGGATTAGGGCCATTTCTATTCCCAGAAGTGGGCTGCAGGACCTCACTGCTGCTCCCCACAGCCTCTGCCCAGAGGCACAGCTTCTGAGAGGTGCCAAAAGCCACCTCTGCCGAGGGATGGATGGAGCAGGGAGAAGCTGGAGAGGGAAAGCTGTGATTGGCAGGTAGTTGATGCACAGGATGCTGCACTGTAATGGTGACACGCAGCCACGGGCTCTGCTCCAGGCTACACTGTGGCCAGAACAGCCTTCTGGCTGTACTGAAACAACTGAGGAGGTTTACTTATTCGCAGTCCACACTTGTGGTGCATTTGTACAAGCAGCTTTGCAAGCACAGGGAAAGTTTCAGGAACCCTAGTAAAACAATTCCAAGTTAAACTTGGCAGACTTAGTTAAAACACACTCATGAGAATTTATTCTGTGGTATTCAGTATGACCATAGAATGCCAGACTGGTTTGGGTTGGAAGCTCACCCAGTTCCAACCCCCTGCCATAGGCAGGGACACCTTCCACCAGAGCAGGTTGCTTCAAGCCCCTGTGTCCAACCTGGCCTTGAACACTGCCAGGGATGGGGCAGCC
>JANHGB010036385.1:0-10133 GCA_026283785.1 Coracopsis vasa | reverse complement strand
ATCTCTTCTCTGCCCAACCTGTAGCTGTGCCTGGGATTGCTCTGACCCAGGTGTAGGACCTTGCACTTGGCATGGTTGAACTTCATAAGGTTGGCATCAGCCCACCTCACAAGCGTGTCAAGGTCACTCTGGAAAAGTTAATTTCAGGTTCAATAGATTTTTTTCTTTAACATACCCTTGGAGTATTTTGTTCTGATGTTGTTTCAACCATATACATTTTGTATTGATGCTAAATTTGATTCAAATTTAAAATTAAATCCTACTTTAAAACAAAATACATTTAAGAAACAGTGAAATATTTAAAGTGAATATATTATTTTCTAAGCTTTCTTCAAAACTTAATCTCTGAAATTTTCTTTTCCTGATTAGAGATCTTTTCTGTATACTTTAAATTTCCAGTCTTTAACTTGGCAAAGGTAGTGTGCTAATACAGTAACTATACCACCAAGATCTTCCTACCTTTTCTTCATTTTCATCTATAAGATGGAAGGAAGTTGTTGTCAGAAGCAGTAGACATTTATTATGGAGACTGAGTATGGTTCAATTGGAAAGTGATACATTGGAATGTTTGCTATGGGTTTGGTACATATTTCCAATACTATGAACAGTATTTTGTTAGCATATGCGTCTCTTTTGGAGGGTTTATCTTTGACAATTTCATAATCTGTCACTTGGGAGATTGTATATACAAATGCATTAATTCTTTGTTTGAGGATCTTATGACCATCCTAAACATGGGATCCAGCAGAAGAGTCCTGCCTAATCATGTGTTTACAAAGTTTATGTTTGTTTGCATACTGTATGGTTGCCAAAATGTCTGGATTCAGGACTGTTACTGCACAGCTGGGAGACAGACTGTGATATTTTCCATTCAGTAAAGTGCTCTATGGTTTGCTGTTCCTAGAAAAGTTTCTCTCAAGCCCATTTTTTAAAGACTATTGTTGTAAAGTTTTCTCAAGAAAGAGAAAATAATAATAAAAATAATTCCCTTTATAATGTGGAGGCTTTCTCACTCCATTTTTTTTTCAAATGTTGGAGAGTATTTTAAGAGGAACCTCAACTCTGTGTGATTTAGGTACCTATTAATTCTTTTCATTTACTTAGATTTTTTTAATGATAGCTCTATTCCTGGAAAGCGTTTTCCATGTTAGGTTACTTATATGTATCCCATAACTAAGAACAAATACAGGAAGAAAATGTTTACAGTTCTAAAGTAATCTTGATCTTTGTTACATAAGTAAAGTTTGATCTTTATTCCACTGAAAATAATTTGGCATAACAAGAGAGCAAAACTTTGCAGTCAGCATTGAGTATTATGATGGTAAAGGGAAGTGAGAAACAAAGGGGTGTATCTTGCTGTAGAGTTACACAGGCTTTAGCTCAGAGACAGCAAGCTGACTTCTTTGTCTTTATTTACCATGTAACCCAAGTACATTAAAACACCAGATGATCTCCTCCCACACTAATGTCAGCTTGCACCTATTTAAATTTAGCTGGCATTTATGTAACTTACAAGTTACAGTGTAAACAGTTTTACAAAGTCCCATCACATCCCTCTGTAAGCAAATGTATTGGAAATTATTGCAATTAACAACAGGTTTTTTACTTTCAACTCTAACATCACTGCAAATTCTATTTTCCTGGGAAAAAAAAAAAAATCAGATAATCCTTAGCAGGCATGCTTTCCTTCTTTTCCAATATTTGTAAACTCTTAGATACATTGCATAGCCCATTGTAATTCTCTCCCAGAATATTAGCATAGAGACTATAAATTCTTCAGCATCTAGCTAACATGGCCCATAAGTTCATCCAGTAACCAATGTTTTCAAGATCACGTTGCTGAAGGAGTTTCTATCAATCAGTTCTTCAAATTACAGTTTGCAGCCTCTGTTGTTACATGCTTGATGGTCTGTCATGGTTTTTTTTTCTTGTTGATATAGTTATGGTACTTTTATGTAGTGGCTTTGAGGAATTTCTACCAGAACAAGTCTAGGGAATTTCTTTTTAATCATGTACCTGAGAATTTTTTAACTGAAAACTCAGCCTCTGTTAGCATTCTGATCCGGTGAATCTGTAGCAGTTAGAGGAAAGAATGCCACCTACTGAATTATCAATACCAATTCAGTTTATATCCCATATTTTTCTCTACAAGTCCTTTATCTTAATACTGATCAAGTTCAATACTAGATGATTCTGATATTTGGCAAGACCAAAGAAGTGTGACTTCATGATTCGTATGATAGGCAGCTGAATTTTCAGACTGTCAAAAACAAATATTAAAAAAAAGAGGAGCATTAGTACATTTTGCAATATTTTGCATTTCCTTCCTGGAAGGACTTAGCAAGTAGAATTTGGGGACTTTTATGAGATTAAAATGCTGCGAATTAAAGTAACACCAATGCAGATTTTTTTTTTTATGTTTAGAAAAGCAAATACTGATGAGTCACAGACCACATATACTTTTTACATTGCATAGTGATCAGAGCAGCAACATTAGAAGGCACTTCTTAGCACTTTCATCTTTTCATAACTCTATCAAGACAAATGACTGGTGATAAAATTATTTTAATGTGCCTTGTAACTGTGAGCGGTGCAGCTGTGAGAAAAGCTGTATTGCATCCTTCCCCGTGTACCATCAATGATATTGCTAACCAGCATCTGTTCCAAAATCTCTAACTGGTGATAATTTAGCCAAGATGAATACAGTTAAATCTCTAAAACTTGTAGAAAGTGAAATTTATTTCAAAATAAGCCTGTAAACTGAGCAGACCTGATATTGAAATTACCGGAGTACCATATTATGCAAAAATATGGACCAGTGCTATTTTGCCCCAGTTCAAATTGACTTCAGGAAAATGCATATGCCAAGAGATAATATGCAGTCAGGAGTGGTTTTATGATGGTTTTTACTGACAATAATTCCAGTTCTTTATTCGTTATTCTACACAGCTTTACCCAATAGTCATGTTACAGCCATCCATGTTTGTATATTTTTTTTTTTTAAAGAAAGGATATTATTTGTAAGGTCAGGCCATCATTTTCGGTGTAACTTCAAATGACCTTTGCTACACTTGATAGTATTTTTTATACAGCAATGACACTCAAAGGAAGAAACAGAATGGAAACCAGTGCAGCCTTCAAATTAAGTAGATAATGGCATTAACATCTGCTGTGTAAAACAAGGAGACCACAACTCCCAGTCTCAATTTTTTTGAAATTAGGTCACACCATGAGAGAGTGGAAACCCTCTTCTAAATGATATATCTGAATGCAATAGTCCTTTTTCATACACTATAGCATTTAAGGTAATTTAGAATAAGTAGAACTTGTCATTTAAATATGCACATTAGCACTAAATACCACAAACAAAGCAGTAGTCACATTTCGCCCAAGAACAGAAATATTATCCTATGATTCATATGGAAATTTGTACCTAACAAATGGTATCGAGTCCATACAGTTGTTTTGTGTGTCTGTATTAAGCATTAAAATAAACTTCCATTTTTTTGGAAAAACTTTCCAATTTTTTTATTTTTTATATACAACTCAACAGCAGCTATTGCTTTAAACATGAGTATATAAAATGTCTGGATGCTGTTAATAGTATAAAACATGGGCAGAAATAGTAATAATGAGAAAATACCTTCTTTTTGAACAAAGATGGTATGCATTTCAAGGATACTTACTTAGAGTAATCTATCATCCAAATGAAAAGATGTGCTCGGTAGGGTGCTGGAATATTGCGGGAGAGGGCACTGATCTGTTAAGCCACATATGATGATGTATAAAACAGAGGAAAATCAGCTGGCAACAACTCACATATTGATAGTAAAGGAATATTTTTTTTGTGTGAAATGGAGGGCCCTAGTGCGTGCCTTGGCCGTCATCCCTCACAGCAGAGGCATGGAGGGACGTCAGAGGGAACAGCAGGACCATGCACTGCTGCTGTTTCATGGGTGGCAGGTGCAAGCCCCCTTAGTCTCACTCACTGCTAGGTGAGTTTGTGATGACAGTCCAGCACCTTTCAAAGCTGTAAGGACTCAACAGTATGCTCAGATAATATTTTAATGACTTAGAAGAGCTTCTAGCCACAGCCTGGTCTGAAGGAATGTCTATGGGCAGACAGCAAATGTTGTTGACATTAAAATTAATTCAATGTTAATTTATTAAAGTAATAAAAATTCCCATGGAATTTGTATTATTTCCTGTCAGAAGATGTGTAAACACAACAAAATCATAGCAGGATTAACAGTTGCTTGTTTTGCTTTAAGTTAATTCATGTTTTGCCATTGATGCAAGAAATCTTTGTCTGTTCTCCACCTCTGAAGTGGTGTAAAAATAGCTGCTACTCACAGGGTTGTTGTGACTACAGATGGTTAAATTATTTCTCTTGATTTGACAAAGCAGGCTTTGTTTATCTAGGCAAGTCATTTGCAAACAGAGTTCACACTTCACAAATATATTCTTTGCTCATAATTGTTTAATGAGCAACATTTACAAACAAAGACCAGTGGTGGAGTTGGTTGTGACTGATTTCCTCTGCTCAGGGTTTCCACTGGGTTGTTGGTCATTTTAGATGCACCATTTTGTTTCTGCTCTTTTTAACAACTCAAGTGCTTTAAAGGGGAAATGACACCTATTAAGTAATGACGCTGAGGAACAGGTATGTTTTCCAGAATGATGAATTTTTGTTATTCAGAGCTTATTGTATTTTTCTGTTCCATCTGAGAACACGCATAGGTCTTGATGGAGCTCACTGACTAGCATTGAGTGCCATCCCAAAACCCCCCAAATACATTGCAGAAACAGCAGCAAACAAAGAAGTAGCAAAACAGAATTGATGCTGAGAATTTAAGTAGCATTTATGAGCTTGTTCTCATAATATGTCCTGAATTTACAGCGTTCCTGTGAGGATTAATAGAACATGTAGAAGATGTGTGTTACCATTATCTTCTTAATACATCTCATTGGGTTTTTTTTTTTTAACATGATAATACTTGATTCTTTTCCTAAGCTTATTTGTGACAACCTGGAGAAATGCTTATGCATACTGTTAGCATGGTCTTTCTCTGAGTCCCAGTAAAACAGTGAGCTCTGCTGTTTGATGATAAGATATGATAACTCCCAGTATTTATTCAGAATTTAGTCACTACTACTACCCTTTGCAGGCCAATCTCTGTTTCTTGGCCTTAATCTCCCTCCCCAAAGGAAATGCTGGGAAAGGCAGAAAATGAAACAGAACTTTCAAACTTCCATCAAGCAAAAAAGCAACAACCAAAAAAACCCTTCATCTTTCTCTCGTTATGGTTTGTTGAATCTTCCTTTGTCTAGTTGTATAATAGGAATAATGTTCATGGCACTGGAGTATACACACAATAAATAGCTTCTGTGGTTATCAAACACCTCAGCTTCACTTTAGCATTTAATCACCCACAAAAGCCATTTCTTTGCCTTGTATACTTCTCTGCCACAAACATTATCCTGTAGCTAACATACACCCTGGAGTGCCAGACCTTCATTTTTGCACTCTGAAAGCTGAATTGCAAGAACGAAAAACCCAACTCTCAGTTTTTAAAATAACAGTCTAAAAGTTAAAAAGAGGGTAATAGTAATCAAAATCCCCAAGCCCCAAGCCACTAATTTGGTTGAGAAAAAAGGTTGTCTTAAATGGTCTCCCAGAATTACCTGCTGGAAGGACTCCATAGAAAAAGCATAGTTATGATAGACATATGCTAGGAGATTATGATAATACCTTTGTTCTGGGAGGAATTAACTTTCCTCCCATGTTAGAAACAACCCTAGCACAGCCAACAATGCTCTGCATAACAACTTAGAGAAGTTGTTCTTTGACAGACCAAAAATGTTAACGACTTAAAAGGCATAAAGAAGCATAATATAAAATTAATATTCCCCTAGTTCACGTCGCTGCCTTTTCCACATCTGTCTCTTCACAGCTCCTCAGGTTGCCCCTTCACAGTGTAGACAGCACTAAAGTGTTCCTGAGACCCTGAAAACTGGTGAACTTACTTATTCTACTCTTGGGTAGACGTGTGCTGACAACCTGTATGCTCCTGATCAGTCCTCTTCATTTATGCTTTAATCTCAAGTATGTCTGACCAACAGTGTCTGGTCAATCTAAGCTACACCAGTTCCTGGATGGATATTTGTGGCTCCTGAGTACTTTGAAGTCAAAAGGGGAGAGATGAGAGAGAACTGAGCCTGTGAAAAAGCTAGACATTGAAAAACACTTTCTCCATTAAAGTAAGAAAGGAAATATTCTGGGATAGAATAAAACAAAGAAAATTTGTCTGAAGAGAAAGAAGAAAAAAATGAAGGAAGGCTGGAAGCAGACAAAAAGAAAGATAATGGAATATCTACAGAGAGAAAGAAGTAAAGAATTTGGGTGACCAGAGAAAATAATAGCTCAGCAAAAGGAAGAGACATAATACTATAAAGAGAAAAACAGAATATGACAGATGAAGAAGGAAAAACTATACCCACAGTGACTGGAAGCAGAACTGAAGTTTGGTAAGAAGGGAAAGGCATTATAATACTGGAAAGAGGGACAAAGAACTGGAAATGAAAAAGGGAGGTCAAAAGAGAAAGAAAGGATGAAAGAAAAATATTAGAGGGAAGAACAAAGCAGCTAACGTTAGGCTGGTGGATGTATTTTTTAGTGCTTTGGCCACTGAAATTATAAAATCAAAAACCTGGGGACTACTGTATTAACATGCTACTGTATAAGCTGTACTTGGAAGAGAAACACCATGTGCATAAAAGCAGAGAGTCCGTGTATTGCAGCTTTCCTCTTTTCCTACATCCTTCTGATTTATTCTGAATTTGTTAATGTGAGTTAAATGAAACAACTATAAGATGGAACAGCAAGGCGAGTGAGTATTCATTGCTGTATGTTAGCAAACATGCCCTAATTCTTTAGGTGTATTTTAAAGATAAGAGTTAGGGATTTTTGTCTGCATGAGAAGGGAGGCTGCTCCAGGTCAAAAACTTCACATAGGAAATAGTGCAGGGGTAGAAATTGTTTGAGCTGTTTCTTCTAGAAAATGTCCCATTCACAAGAGAAGAAGTTGTTGGAATGTTACTCAAATAAAGTTTTCCATTTTACTTTCCAATATCTCTGTTGTCATGTTTGGTCTTAATATAAGGCTAATGGGGTAAGACTTGTTATACTAAGAAGGTTACACATTCACTGTGTTAGATAGTGTGATGCTTCACAGCTTTACCAGCTCATCATCAGAAAACTACAGCAGAGACAGGTAGAGTGATGTCAGGCATCTGCCCATTCAGATATGCTTTTAAAAAGTTAATTTTAATTTAAAATGCTAGCAGGTGAAGAGAGGGATTTACATCAGGTAGTCACCCTGCCCCCTCTCCTCCCTAGCACATATCCAGCTACAGGAAACAAGGAAGGAAGTCATCTCAAGGGGGAAGTGAACAGAGAGATTTATTTGCTGCTCTGTTGAACTTTGTCATGTTAAAGCATCCTGCTATCTAATGAAGTTCCCAGTCTTGATTCGGTCAGTCCTCAGGGGTCCCCTATAGAATGAATAGGAAGGGCTGGGTATGCAGAATCACATTCATGAAAGCAGAGAGCTGACCTTTTTGAGGAAAAGGGGTTTATTTATACTAATCTCATTCAAGTGCCTTAAAAAAAAATCACATTACAGAATCATTTTCTTGCCTTTATCCATTCACTGGCCCAAATAAATATTGCATTATGTCATATAGATTCACATGATAGGCAGAGGAGGCCCCACTGCAGGTCACCTTACAGGCAAGAGCATTCTCTGGGGAACCAAAAAGTGTGATTTAAGAGCCCAACAGGAAGGGGAGTTTTAAAGCTGGACCTTTAACAGTTCCAATTAAAAAAATAAAAGAAACACTGCACTTTTAGCTTAAAAGGTGGATGCAGTCACTCTCTCCTCTTATTTTGTGTTACCTGAGCCTGCTAGATCCATCCCCACTGGAGGTACCTCCTCCCACAGAGGAAAGACTAACCTGTGACTATTTAAGGGACTACCTATGTGAGCTAGGTGCTTTGGCCATTCTGGATTTAGAAGTTCCTTGCTTTCTCAAGGTGTCAGGTAAGCTGAGGTACCTATAGCATTAGACAAAGTGATACAATGTCATTAGATATCAGCGATACCCCGATGTTGGACTTAGGTGCCTAAGGAGGCAGTGAGATCTTGAAGTCACCCTTGTAAATTGAGCCCTGTGTTTCTTCTCCCATAAAACTGTCTCTGTCAGCAGCATTGTTCCTTTCAGAAATGTTCATTTTGAGGTTGGGTTTTTTTTAATTTTATGTAACCTGCTTTACATTCTTTGTAGCTTCCATAAACTTATAAAATCTCTCTATTATACAGAAAAGTAAGTCGCTTAAGTAATCTAACAATTTTAGCTCAGTTCAGTATGCTCAGGGTGAAACAGATGCATAAGCTTTAACCCTTTGTTCCAGTCTCTGTTTATTATCCTTACTTGTTTGACTCACAAGCTGAAATAACTTCCTTGTCCTGAGCTGTGTACTTTTCTTCTTCTTACCAAGCTGCTAAATGTTGTGGTTGTTCAGCTCACTTTAATAGCTTTCATTTTACGTTCATACTGGCTTTTCAGCACATTGTAAGCGGGTCTGGAGATACGGCCTCTCATTCAAGGTTGCCAGACTGCTGATTTCAGTTACTTAGATTTTAGCCAAATTTCAGCTGTTTGGGATAAAATAATGTTCTATGCCTTGTGTCCACCCTATGCAGGATTTTTGACAAGATTTCAGCCAAGTTAATTGAGCTGTGTTTGAGATCAAGCTGAGGGATACTATACTGGTTTTGCTCATACTGAAACATGCTGGTATCGCTGCTGTGAAGAATGTCACCTTTTCTTTGCACTGAGGCAGGGACTCTAGCTTGGACTAAGTGGTCCTTGTATCTAGCCCACAGGCAAGATAAAGTCAGCCTGCATATGACTGCCTGTCATCCCAGCTTGATTTGGTGTTGAAAGTCAGCCCACTGGAGAGGTAATATATGCCAGTGTAGGTGGTGGTGGTGGGGAAGCAGGCTTTAATCTCCCTATTACCCCCCATGGGCTACTGAAATCCCACAGTAACTGGGATAGGAGGGCAGAGTTTATGTAGGAATAAGCTCTTTTCCCATTAACATGCAGCCAATGCAACTTTGCTGCTCTGAGGTCTGCACCATGACTATGCAAAGCAGTTCTGCCTCTACTAAATTTGCCCCAGTTCTTGCTGTGACCTGTACGCACTGATGCTCTGCGGGATGTAGGCTCCAAGGAGGATGTCAGGGAGGTCACAGGTAGCTGCATCCAAGCTTTGATGTGATCAGCTGAAACAAGGAGCATCAGGAACCTGAGCACAGACCGCAGGATGAAATGGTGGCACCAAGTGACACCAGACTGGGGATGGGGTGAGACAGGTCAGATGTCTGTGTGCAGAAGAGACATGAAATGACATCAGTACTACAGAGTAAATGGTTGGACTCCAGTAAAGTGTCAGGATTATTGAGTGATGCTGGGCAATCACTTAAACCAGAGTTTCCACAAGATGTCAATAGCTACATTTTATTAATTTCCTGGATACTGATTTCAAACTGGGGTGTTTGATTTGCAGAAGTGGTACACAATTATGTCTGATAGAATTGAAAGGGGTTTTGTATCCATGCAGGCATGCTGCAGAGTCCTCCCAAGGGACTCAAAAGAATTAGATTCTAGATATAACTAGTTGAGAATCCAAAATCAGAGCAAGATTTCTATTTTCATCAAAAGTTATTTCCAGCTTTATTCTGGAAATAACAGCAGCACCATAGCTACCCACTTGAGGAGACTTATTGAGAACAATCCCCACTTTCAGAAGAATAAATTGGCAAAACACTCAGATACACTGCTGGGAGGGCAGCATATAGCACTGTGGGTGTTATATCTCCATGTTATGCCACTGCAGGAGTTTCATGGCTCTCCCCACTGCTGTTACAGTTATCCTGCTAGCAGTGAGCACAAGACATGATCCCCAAAATAACTAACTCTGCCTTGAAGGAAGGTATGAAAAGTATGTTATATAATCTCACAGAAAACAGCAAAAAAATGAGGAGACAACAAAATACAGAGCAGCT
>JANHGB010036382.1:15877-30115 GCA_026283785.1 Coracopsis vasa | reverse complement strand
GGATCTTTGGGTTCTAATAGCACAGAAGAGCTGTGCAGTTGCAACCCAGTACCTAATGAACTCAGGTAATCAATCACTGGAAGAAGAAACAAGAATCTTCTAATAATAATCATGTTTGTTTTAGCAACTGCTACAGGAGTTCTACAGTAAAACCTTTATTAAAGCATTGATTTCTCCCCCCTCCCCAAATTTTAAACTAGGAGACCACGCTAGGCCAAGGGTATTTTGACTCTCCTCCTCAATTTTTATGCAGTCTCCCTTCCTCATTTGATGGTCTAGTGATCATCCAGCAATTTGGGCAATAAACTTCAGTTAAATTCCTCTGCCTTCTCCAAACTTCTTTTGTAATCAGGAACTACTTAAGACATTTGGTAAATAAAGCTACATTTTCCTTCTGGGGGAAGTGTCCAAGTATATTTAAAGAAGACCTGGACATGCCAAAATTTACTACAATTTGACAGAAATCTACACATTCTTAAACTTAGCAGACACTAAGAAACCGTTAATGCTCTGGAGGTAGACTCAAATTGCATGTGCTGCATGTTTGTGTTTATACATGTCTGAATAAAGGATTGTTATTTGCTTCTTCATACTCCCTGTGGCATAAGGTAATGTGGTAGCTAAAGTAAACAGCACAAAGCAGACTTAAAAATTGATCTTACAGTTCATTTTACATTTTCCTAAAGGTCCTTTCATTAGTAGCACCCAAAGAGTGAAAGCACAATTTACCTTATGTAAGGTAGAGTTAATTATCCCACATTAGAGCCTCAGTGACCAATCTATAAAACAGCTGGTAACATCTTTATTTAATTGCAAAACCATTGTCTAGCTACCTTTTTGGTTTCCAAGTGCTATGCGCAATTTTTCTCGGTAATTTTTGCCTGCCTTCTAAAAAGCTGACCTGATTATCTACAGAAAAATGCTGCATTACTAATGTCAGAACATAATAAATGCTAAGGAAGTGCAAAATTCTCTTTTCATTTTTGTGAAATCCAAATGATCTCATAGAGAAGTAAGAATTTCCACTTCTGCATCAAATTTTGCAGATGGTGTGAGCAAGAAACTTCCAAGTTCTTCAGTCATTAGCAATATTTATTCAGAATGGATTAGGGTTATCTAACATCCTGGATGTTAGCTTCAGATTCTAATAAAAACAAAGAAATCCTGAAACAACCCCAAACCACACAGCCCTTCAATAAGCATAATAATTTTCTGAAGGCATCACACTTGCAGTGAGATAGTTTTATATCTAGAGCAAATCCACTGGCTCATGACTAAATTAAAAAGAAGTGATAATTTGTGTACACAATAAAACCTTATCCAAATACAAGGCAAATGAGACTCCTAAAAAACCCTGTCTGACCAGCAACTTACATATCTTGTTAATAATCTTCACATGCAAGACAACAATTAATAAAAAAAGTTACATTTTGAGGATATCTGCTCTTTTTAGTCCCTCAGTATTTAGCAGAAGCATGTTCTATATAACCATGAGTAACATGCTTATCTGAAGCCGTAACAATCATTCAAATGTTTGATTTGAAAACTTCTGACATAACTTGTACAATGAGATCTGAAGAATATGGCTCTTTTTCCATTCCACATTACGAGGTATGTGGCAGCAATAACTCCAACACACCATTGTGCTTTTCATAATTAGAATTATATATAAAGAAATAAGTGCAGGCAACATTTTATCATCATTTGATTTGCTGTCTAAAAAGGTATGTTGCTTTAAGCAAGATAATAACATAGCTTCCTTTAATTAAGGGGTACCATCATCCTACTGTAAACCAAAAACATACTTGGTACAGTACAGAGGCATCCACAGCATACATGTAATGGCATTAGTTTTTCAAACATGCCTACTCTTCAGATAGGTTCTGCGACATTAATATTTTTGGCATTTGGATATTAAAGGAATAAACCAGAAGGAATTAAACAAACTAAGCAGTTGTATTATAGTTGAGTACAATAAATATCTCTGAAACTATAGGAGGAGGAAAATTATCATAATGTTACTACTTGAACGACTGCAACTAAGGCAATGCTTACCATAATTATTTTCTTGCACACATTTTTTCTGATGAGAAGAGAACATCGACGTGAACAGAACTTGCTCATTTTTACAAAAATGGAACACACCACCTTTTTTTGCATTTTTCTGTCTCATGCATTTTAAAAAGTCCAAAGCACTTATGATGAGAACAACTGAAAACCTGTCATTGATGCACAAATGTTTAAGTGATATTACTGGTATATTACAGAAAGAAAACCCACAATAGTATGTCATAGTCAATAAATATACAGAGGCAGTATCAAGTGTTTAATTTTAAAACATGGTGGTATATATTAATGAGGTATTATCATAAACTCCAAATGTATGTACTTGCGCCTTGCCATATACCAGAGGAAAAAAAAGTCAGAGGACGCTTAAAATGAAATAGGTGACCATACTTATGTAGTCATAAACAGGCTCATTTAATTTTAACTCAATGCAAATGAACTTACAAGCATGAAATAGAGCAGGATAATGAACTGGAAGAGACCCCTAACAAGGAGAAGCTGCAGTACAACCAATTCCCTGAAAAAAATGCTCTGAAACCACAGATATTTCCCTCTTCTGTTTTGATAATTTCTAACCATTCTCCCAACCCCCATCATGATACACGTGTTTCTCAGAGTGCAGGAGGCTGTTTGGATTCCTCCTGCTTCAGATTAGGTGCAAAATTAGTGTATGGTATATATATGGTAATCTGGCCACTGAGAATGTATGCAGATGAATAGAAAAGTGTTCTCCAATGTCCTCAGTAATTCATAAAATGTGAAAATTATTTCTGTAACATCCTTAAAAGCTATCTTTGGCAGTGAGTTATCTCTAGCGCAACGCATGAACAAACCCAATTTCCCAAGAGAAGCAGACTCCCAAGTAGTTATAAAAAACCGTGGTAAAAAACAATAAAAAATCTTTTACCTGTTTAGGTAATAGTCTTTCAGTTAATGTTTCCTTCTAACAGAAGCCTTGCAGGAAGATGCGAGTCTCTGAACATCATTCTTTTGCTCTTTCCAAAACCTGATGCTAATGCAGGTACTGCCTTGAAGCTAAAGGACTCGTCGATATCTAATTTTCACTCTAGTTAACATAACTGCAAATGTGCTCTGAGAAGCGTGCACCACAGGACTAATTAAAACAAACAAAAAAAAACCACAAATAACAAAAAAAACAAAAAAAATAAAAAAACCCAAACCCTTTCAAGATGATGCTGAAGTAACTCTTGAGAACCAAACTTCTTTATCTTGAAGGTAAAGATTATGGACTTAGTTCTACACAAGAATGGTCTGGCTAATGGGTGCTGTTTTGACTTGACAGGACACTTGTCTTCCCCAATCTTTTTCTGCCCTATGACCAGAGATCTCCTATAAGCCATCCCCTGGCATTTATTATATAAACTATTTTGCTTTAAAAACATACCTTTGAATGAAACAGATTTTCCCAATTGCATTTATTTCTACACTGAGCCTTCTCAGGGATGCAGGTTAAAGTTATTATGAGTTTCTCACTCTGTTGATTGGGTGATGAAAGGAAGGTGATGCAGAAGGGAGGGATGTAAAAGCATCTTTACTGCTAGTGAGGTGAAAAATTGGTTTACTTTTATCTGAGGCTTTGAATTTGTAACTATTGCTATTCGGTGCATCTTAATGCCTCCAAATGCATGGAAGACTCACACTGATTACTCTAAAATTTGTAACCTAAATGCCCCTCCAGATAAGATAAGCAGCAGTTTAGTCCGTCTGAAGATTTGACATGAGAGAAGAAAGAATATTACAGTGAGAAGTTGCACAAAAATGCATCTCTTTTTCAGCAATTATGAAAAGACTAGACCTAACACTGCTAAACTACCCAGTGCTGGGCTAGGCAATAAACTTCCACACGTCCAGAAAAAACTATTATGAAATATTAAACTTATCATAGACATTCTAAACTGAAAACAAATGGCAAATAAGCTTTTATAAATAGCCCATCAGATTTCACTCGAGTGACATCATTATAGTGCCAAATCTAAAAAACACAAATTTGATAGTTGTGCTCTTCCTCTACTACTATTCTCTTCCTTCATGGTAATTATTGGTCACTTCATTCCTTTACCAAAAACTCCATCAAATATCTATTTTCTCTCCTTCAAGTTCTCTTCATTTCAGACCTATGTAGTTCCATTCATATCTACATAGCCACTAGAATCTTATAGCAAGGTGACTTGCAGTTGTTACCTCGTAACTTCTAGCAACCTAACACCTCTTTGCACTCCTGCTGCTGTTACTAATGACTACATTTAAATATATCTGTGTAGATTTAAACACTTTAATGTTACAAGTTAAATTGTGGTATATGATGATAGCTCTGCAAAATAAATCTGACTGCAATTAATTGCTTTATCCATATATTTATATGCTCATGTCTTTTCCTGAAGTCCACTTGCCTCAGATTCTTAGTCTGACAGCAATAACTGCACAAATGTGATTGCCTATGGTTAGCACTCAAAAGCTCTGGCAACAAATTAAAGCCCCAATAGGTTTGGCACTGGCCAAACACATAACAAAATAATGGTCTCTGCCCCCCAAAAAAACAAAAACAGTTGAAGACTGCACCTTTCAACTCTTCTGAGCTGCCAAAGCTGCATCATCACAGTGACTTTCATCTCAAACAACAGAAATATTCTCTTCGTATACAACTGCCTTTCTCCACTGAACAAAACCATCAGTTCCTGATGACTCCCCATATGCCATCTTTGTCCTCTGCTTTACGTTGTGATCCTCAGTTAAGTACCTATCTGTACCTTTTAAAATAGGTCCCACTTCAGTCAAATTACTTCTTTAAACCAATAGGGCCACTTTGCAGCATTGGTCAGATGGCTTTCTACTTAGCTAGTGCACCTGAATTAAAATGTAAAGTCACATACAGGAACGTGTGCCATTATGTGCACAAGACAATGATCCAGAAATTACCATTTCCCTCAGTCAAAAGCAGAAATATTTTACATTTTAAAATCAACATTTTGTCTTTTGTCTCAACATGCACTTTACGCAACAAGGTTCAGAACATGTCAGGTAGACAAGAGAATACACAATTCAAAAGAAACCCCACCCCTCAAGCTCTATGTGGTTCTGACACAAATATCTACCTATCTGCTTCAGAGAAAAATGTTGCTAATTTGAAAACATACACACTTCTGAAATCACAACTCTCATTTCCCATCAGAAAATCCTTAACAATCTATCTATGCAAAGTTGCAAGGAGCCATGAGTAACAAATAGGGAAGATGCAGGAAAGCAAACTGAAGCACCTGCAAATAGAAGGAAGCAGTAATCAGGTAACAGACCCATACAGAGGATGGGGGTAGCAAAGGGGGGTGAGCTGCAGAAGCAGCCTAAGCGAGAAGTTTAAAGCAGAAAGCCAGCTCTTCGTGCTTTAGAAAGATTGGCTAAAGGGTAGCAAGAACAAATGGAGAACCTGAACCTTGCTAGAGTACATGCCATAAGGATGCCACACAGCACTTAGTCCCTAAAAAAACCCATGAGACTGAAAGCCCAGATTGACAAAACCAAGTCAGATATCAGTGAGAAAGACAATATCATCCAGTATCACCAGGAGAATAAATATGGAATTATCTGACAATTCTAATAAGCCAGAAGAGTTTTGGAGTGCAAGAACTTCTCTGGAGATTACGTATGTTATACTGAGGTTTCCACAATACAGAAACCAAATAAAGTTTCTTTTTGTTTGGAGTATTAATGGAAATTGTCTGCTGTCTGTCATCACATCACTGCTCATTGCATCATTGTCAGCTGCTCATTGCCCTAAACAACAAGCATGCCATTAATAACTGGTTACTAATTGTAGCTTGTTCTATTCCTTTTAGCGCTTTTTTTGTGGTATTTTTCCTTATTTACTGTTATACAAAAAATAAAAAAAAAAAATAAATTAAAAATTTTCAAGAGGCTTCTTTCTAATAATTTACAAACGCTTAACGAATGAGTTGGGTTTTTTTCTTTTTTGTTCGGTGGAGAACAGCTCCACTGCTGACTTATTTCCTGCATTGTTTTCTACATATTAAAATATGTGCCATGCAATCTTTTCTACATCACAATTAATCAAGTAGCTAGAAAATATCCAAAGAGAGAAATGCATTCCTTAGCTCAGTGAAAATGCTGTGGATTACTTTAATGTGTTTGATGGGAATAAGGCAAACATACTATATCTTGAAATCAGAATTTGATATAATTTACTTCTGAAAAGAAAAAGCGTACTCACATAAATAGAATTTTACATGAAGGTACTTCTCAATATGAGGACAGCTATAGTGCACAGTTTTAAGAAACATTTTGTAGATCCAATTTTCTTACCCATGTTCCTGCACTAATTCTTTCCCTACCAGAGTGTAATGACTCTAAAGGCCTACTTATGGTATGTATATATGATTAAAGTGCCTTAATAAAACCCAAACTGGAATTACTTTAAAATCACACCTATATTTTCTATCTGGAGGATAAGACTAAGATAATAGCAATTCTTTTTTCAATATACTTCTGAAAATCAGGTAAGAGTCTACTGGATGCAACATTTTACCATATTCACTTCAATTTTTAAAAGTACCCTTAGATAGCCACTGAAAGTAACTTGGCATTTGCCTAAACTGCACAACTGTAGAATATTAATATGAAAAGACTGTCATGTTTGTCAAATTACTTTTACATGTCCATTATTACTTGGCTGGATTCTCTCATTCACTTCACTGTTTCTCTTTTTATATAACCTAATACACTTACATATAAAGTATCTAATCTATGACACAAACATCTAGACCACTCATCTAGACGACTCTGACTTTCCCTGTAGTAGCATGAGAATAACCCCAGAACCCACTGAAGAAAAATTCTATGAGTTATGGGTATAAACAATATAAACATCTCATATTCAGAGCTTTATAAAGATTTAAATAAAAACTCTCTTCTTTGGAGAAATATTCTTCAGACATCAAAAGCACATGATCCTTTATAGCAAGTGTGTCTCAAGATATTGCTCCCTTGTGACAAGGTTTGTTGCATCATAATTTCTGATGCACATTAATAATAAGATCAATAAAATTACCTTAGCCAAAGGATAGCAGCATGTGGAAAGCCACTGAAGCTGAAAACTATGTCCTCACAGCAACTTGAAAGATAAATTAAAATCACTGAACAACAGCAAAAAAGTACTACTTTAAGATAATCCTGCAGAAGCAAGGCTCAACCACTAGCCTTCACTTGTACCATTTTTTAGCAACTGTCATTCGTTGACCTAAATACTTGCTTTGCACTCCAGATGTTCTCATATTCTTTGCTGCTGGATTTTGTTTCTTACAGGCAGCATGAATGGGTACTCCATTAAAATTCTCAAAGCACTGAATAGGTACAGGAATAAACAAATGGGTTTTTACCTTCTTTCTTAATGTTCATATCCTACAGTTTGATTTCAGTTTCTGTTCAGTAATAAAGATTTGGATTTGGAAAGTCTTAAGTTAAAAACCAAATTAAAAAAGCTTTCAAGAAAAATGGGTTAACAGTACCTGGAGAAACTGTTAGCAAATAATTATGTATCAGTAGTACTTAACACATCATCCCTTCTTCGGTGAATGCTGACTAGAGAACACTCACAGTAGCCTCCAACTTAAGTGCTACTGTGACTACCACACTGATTCCCCCTGTGCTACAGACAGACTAGAGCCAGGACAGAAGTTCATGATAAGATGTTTAAGGTAACTAGACCACTCATTTGCCATTTAAACTACACAGAATTGACAGCAGCAATATGGCTCAAAGCAGCCAGGGATCAGCTTCTGTATTCAAAGGATTTTTTCTTTTTTTTTTTTTTAATTTTATTTTTAAGCAAACTGAGAGGAACCCAGGACAGTGCTGAGATGCTCCAATACAATGCACTAAAATCACTCTTCACAGGTTATATTGTCAGCCCACAGGATTGCTTGATATAATCAGCCTTATTTCCTTCTTCCCTAGGCCACACACTGATATCCTTTTGAAGGAAGTTTTACAAAGGTGCAAGAAATAAACTAATAGCATAAACAGTGTGTAATTAATGAAAACACTGTAAAACTTTATTTACATAGAATATATAGAAATGTGTGCATTAGAAGTGCCATAAATGAAAAAGGCAGCATTTACCTACAGTTGGTGCGTGATATTTTAGAGTTGTTACTTCCAAGTACACAAAAGTTCTAGCTCAATTGCTATTGTATGGATGTCACTACAAAGTGAGGACTTTCTAAAGGCAGTCACTGCAGAAGTTATTTCAAATCTTTTAAAATAATCAAAAAGTCAAAACACACATAGAGCTAAAGGTCTTATCTGCTGTCTGAAGGCTGTTGCAGCTGCCTGTTTGATGTCTGAATGAAAATCTTAGGTTTTAATCAAAAGGGGGCATATGCAGCCAGACCACACAGCCTTGAGAGAAAGCTGCTAAGTGCCAACAGAATCCCAAAGAGGAAGGCATTAACAGTCTCACGCATTTCTAAGTCAAACCATCCCCATTGTAGCATTATTTACTATAAAGAACATACAGGTTCATAAGGAAATATTCCCCACCATTATATATACTACAATTACCTCCAGGAAAGTACTTGGGTTTAGAAAAGACCAAACAAAACCAAAGAAAAAAACCTATTAAACAAGAAAACAATAAATGTAACAACAAAAAAGCTTTCTCCCAGTGCTTAATCATAAATCACAGTAAGTCCCCTGCTGCTATTGCCACATCTCAATTCAGAAGACTATAGGTAAGGTGGACCCAAAATCAAACAAAAAAAATACCACAGAAATATAAAGGAACGCAGAATAATAAAAGAAATGCATGGAGGATGGGGCAAAGAGATCATACTGAGGATTTAGTATGACACTGTCAAGCAGATAGATTCCTGGGAGAATTGCAGCCCAGAGTTTTGGTTTGCAATGTAATGACAGCATAACCTTTCCTAATAGAAAAGAGAAATACTGAATAGTATACCTATAAAATCCTAGTGACAGTAACTCAAGGAATGCTGCTCTTAAATGGCTCAATTCTGAGAATATCTTAGCATGTCTGAACGATAAGAAAGATTTGAATGTGATTTATCGCTACAAGCAAACACATGAAGGCAACAAACCAAAGAAAGGACAGAAAAAAATGCTAGTATAAAGAAAAACATTAGCAACTATATGGAGAACATAAAATGCTGGTTATTTTACTTTGCTTGTGTCACTGTAAAAGACTATTTTCATAAAGATGACTACAGTGAGCTGATACTGCTGTTATGCTGGAACCATTGGCTTACCTGAATTCCACCTGTTCACTTTAAACCTTCCCTTGTGCTGCTCTGGTTCACCTTTAAAAAAATCATTACCCTTTTCCTATTATACAGTGCTTTAGGCTAAAACAGAGGAAGTGAAACTCTCAGAGGAAGGTGAATAATTACTACTCACTCAAAACCAGGCCTTAAAAAACACATTTTGAAAGTGCCTCCACAGTAGGGTGCCTATAAACAGGAGACAAGCACAATCAGTAGTCTCATGAAACCTCTGTGCTGTAGCACATTAAGAGCTCTGTCTTTGCTTAAAAGGGTATTTCCTTGCAAAGAATTATTTTATTTTCATTTTTTGCCAAGTTAAGCTCACTTATAAAATAAATGACTAATATGACATTTTATTTTCTCTAGAGATATTAATGCAGATGGCTTCTAGAACCAGACTGCTGTTGAGTTATATTTAGAAAACATGAGGGAAAACAGCCCAACATGGCAATTTCTTTCCACTGCGGAAGGCTTCATTTGAACCAAAAGCAGTACCACAATTGTTCTCACCTTCATGAATAAAGATCTATGTAAATTCCAGCTGTGAATTAGAAACCAATATTTTTAGAATAAAAATGTTTGTTAATGTTAATTCTTGTAACTTAGGTGCTAAGGGGAAAATTGTCTCAAGTCAGTAATAATGGTATGCAACAATGAAACTGAAGTCTCATTTATAATGTAGCCACTTGTATGAAACGCTGTGTCAGAGGTGTATAAAGGTGATACAGTGAACAGCACCATAGCTCCACGTCACTTAAAAATATATATAAATAGTATCTTGGGATGCAAAACCTACTCTCACATAAGCTTACTGTTATCAGATGATTAACACAATTGTCTTGCTAAAAGTGTAACAAAAGCGGTGAATTCAACCTTCCATAAAATAGGATTGCTAAACTTGGTAGGATTGAGAGACCTTCCCAAAAGTTGTGCCCTTAAGAAATGACAAGTTTTCATCATATCTTAATGATAATGATAAGCAACAATTGCCATCATATTAAAACAAACAAACAAAACAAGACAACACACATTACAGTTAATGCTCATTCTGTTAAAGAGACTACTCAGCTTCATTCTCTCTCCAATTCTTTCTAGTGAGTAGATATAAGGGTAAAATGAAAGGAAACAAAAAGCCACTGCCCTTTCTCACCGTAGCCAGCTGCAGAAAGTCAATCAGGATTTAGTAAGACAGATTTGAAGTGGATGTATTTGAAACTGGGAAACAACAAACTACTGTAACACCAGTTTAACTCAAAACAGAATTGAAAGGCTTAACAGCACACTCAGGTTCAAAAAGAATGACCTTTGAGGTCTTCAGACAGAAGGAATTAATCAAAACCTTAATTCTCTATCACACCATTGCCTTTTACATAGGGCATTTAAATCTCAGGTTCTCTTAATAGCAGGAGTGTAACTACACAAGAAGAGAGAAAGAGAAAAAAAATTAAATCTAGCACACTCCAATAAAAGTCTGCCCATAACAGCAGCTCCAACTAACTTTTGTAAGTCATGGAGTAAACTGTGCTCTAAGGTTACTGGAAAATAAGTGGGTTTTTTTTTTCTGGATTCCTTGTTGGGTTGTTTTGTTTGTTTTTAAATACAGAAAGACAATTCAAGTGAGCTAAACCTTGGCCCCTCTAGTGGCAGATGCTCCTACAGTGGATAGTTAGAACACTACTGTGGTTCTGGAAGCCCTTTCCTCACCAGTAAGCTTATATACGTATTTTTAAAAGAAACTTTTCAGACAACAGGGGAGATAAATCGTTGGTTACACTTTGAGACAAAAATTGCACTTCACCTCCTTCAAGCACAAGATCTTTGTCTTTATTAGAACACGGTCATTGCAAGGGCTGGTAGCTGCTACTGCAAAATAAACAGCAACTGCAGCTCTGTGCTCCCTACAATTTGAAAGCTCTTATTACAACATGCGTGAAGAAACTCACGATAGTGTCAAACAAAAATTAAAAGCTGAAGTCAACTTCTACATAAATGGAATCAAATCTTAATTCAAATTTAAACATTCTTTTTGTCCAGATAGTCATGGAAGACTTAACTTCAAGTATCTCAAGACCACCCTAGCTCAATCAAAATCCCAATTGAGTTTCTCAGCGGCCAACAAAATATAGAGATAAGTGTTCTGATGTCCAGAATAATAAAAATTTGCAAATTTAAAACTAGACTGATATTTGCCTAGAAACGTACAGGAGAGATGCAATAGAGCACTTGTTCTACTTATAAAATGCGATATAGTTAATATGAATAATGTTTCTCCCATTGCTATTCATATACTACCAGTCATTTCCACGTACAACTGGAAAGTATGTGGAATACTCCAAAATCAACACCTTTTTTCCTTTTCCTAGGAGGAAACTTGTTCAAGCTTCACTGACCTCTCAAGGAGTAATATTCTTTCACCTTGCAGTTCCAAGAGACTACACGGTGCGAGTTCAGTAGTGTTGAAAATGTTTAGTTTTGGTGTAAAAGTTAACTAGCACGAGCGCTTGCCTGCAATGGTGCCAGTAACTATTCCTGGTTTTAATAGGAGCTTGCTATATCAGGCCAGCAAAAAGGCTGTAAATGACAAGGGTTGACTAAAACTTCCCATGCTATGTAAATCATATCATAGCTTCACCCCACCACCACCCCCAGAGGAAGGTTGTTTTTCCATCTTCCCACTTAGCCTCCAGTATACCTGCCCACTGTTCCATTTAGCACACTATTTAAAGCACCAGTTATATCTAGTTTTACAAATTAATATACCATTTTATAGTCTAAATTTAATACTTTGCAGCAAGGTAAACTTTCTAAAAATAATACCAAATCATATATGAAAAAAGTGTATGAAATCTGATGACTATAATCAAAGTACTACTTAAACAAATCCTGAACTCAGGAATTGTGAATTTTAAATGCATTAGTTACTTTATTTCATATTTGCTACTCATGAGTCAGCTTTGATCTGCTAAAATAACACAAAAGACATTCTTTTTCCCCCCTCTCAAGATTTTAATTTCTGAGTTATAAACAAAATGCTTCTTTTGTTAGTATTTAAAAATGACATTAAGATGACACAGCAAAGTGGTGTGGGTGAGAATGTGTGGGAAGCTGATCAGAAGCACAACGAACTTCTTCAGAGAACAGCTGATGCCTCTAGGGAAATCTGGAAAAAAAATATTCTGCATAGAAACAATTCTGCCTATGTATCACATTTTATCTTCCCCTCCTAAGGTTCTTTATCACTGAGAATAGTTGCTGGAAAACAGATTTTCTCTCGATGGCTGTCTAATCTGCCACTTACATTCAGGAAATAATCCTGTTTATGACGTTACCATTAGTTACAGTGGAAAACTCCCCCACCTCCCAACTCTGGTTTTGCAGACTGAAGCCAGTATGACCAAAAGGACACTGTTCAGCAAAACACTTACAAGCTTAACTTCTAGCACATGCTTATGTCTTACAGATATCTGTCCTCAGCAAACGGAGATGTGAGGACAGAACATACGGAATTTCTTTTTCTGTCTTGGTAAGCACATAGGCTGCCATTATTGCTGCAGTCAGTGTCATGGTATAAGAGCAGTGCCACCTAAATTAAGGCCAAGGGTCAGACACTTACACACTACAAATTCAACTTCACATGTTTTGTTTGTAAATATGCTTACACTCGCTGAACCACTGATGCTCAATCGTTTTACTGTATCAGCAAAACCAAACAGAACAGACACAGGGAACTGCGTGAATGGGAACTGCTATACACACATACAAGGGGAAGAGACTGAAACAAGCAGTGCAGAGTCAGGCCAAACTGACAGAAATCAATGAAAAATTAACAGTAAGAACCAGAGGAAACAGTGCAGAAACAGACCAGATACGATGAAGAGAGGTTTGCACCTTAGCTGATGTTCAACGCAAAGTTCATGAATGCATTTCAACTTTCACACATGCATTTTTTGTGTGCAGGTACTACCCAACATTGCTGTGGTCAAACTGCAAGTAGGAAATGTGACAGGAAAATTTATGAAAGTCACAAGGGCTGACTTTATTCCAGGAGACTACCACTCCCTAGATTCATTCTATAATTAGTAATAAAAAGGGGCTGTTACCCAGATGTGGAACAGCCTCCCAGACATGCTGGACCCAACAATCTGGATCCAACTTAAACTAGAGACTGGGGAAGGAAGAAATTCTGTTATGGTTTACCATCCCACAGTAAAAGGATACACTATCATCAGAAAACAGTCAAGAGGGGGGAACCTAACAACTAGACTATTGCACAAGGATTAAAAACCCAAAGGCCACAGTTCTCAAGAAAATGTTATGTAACTCTTTATACAAAACAGGGGCATGCTGCAAGAGTGGTATATACCAGTTAAATTAAAATCTCAGATGCACCTTTCTAAGACAAATTTAAATAAGCTGCCAGTTATATAGCAGGCATTACAAAGCAAACGGATGTTTCAAATTCAAAACCAACTATATGTTTCATGGAATTGATATTACCAACATTTCAAGAGCAGATTGATGATTCTGTTAACATAAGATGGAAGTTTTAAATGGCATATTCAAAACAGAACTGTACATTTTTCCTCTTTAAAGACCCACAAGACCGGTGTCAAGTAGGACTCTATTAAATCATAGAAATGCTAATTTACAAAACCCCATCCATAAGCTACCTTCAAATACCTTTCCTAGTTAAGCTTTCACTTACCTCTTACTTACAAATGGAAGGTGAGGGGAAAATTCAAGTACATATTCTACTTATACAGCACAAAACCCAGCAGTAACAGCATGTGGTTTCTCTTATTACAAATTGACGTAGTATATATCCAAAGATAGGCATGCACACTGGCATTCTATTCTAGAC
>JANHGB010036382.1:2861-15777 GCA_026283785.1 Coracopsis vasa | reverse complement strand
TTCTAGACCTTCAAAATCAAGCAAGTTCTTCCAACCTACAAATACACACAGATATACATACAAAACTACTTTATCTCTTCTCTATTTTGAGTTTGGAAGATACATCAATATATCAACATTCAGAACAAACTTAACTAAAAGCTACTTATTATATTCATTCTCTATAAATTTCTTGCTGCTTTTACTACAGCTGTCTTTCACTGCCTCCAAAACTTCATCTTTTAAGTATCAGTTCGTCCATAATTCAGTTATTAAGGAGAGATGACCACGGGATTGAAGAGACCCTATTTTTTCCATAGTACCTGATAGCACTGTTTCAGACTTTGCTCTGGATCCCAGAAGTTGTTACAGGAACCATCATTTAACTTTACCTTCCATTACAAGAGGTTAAACTACTGTGGTTTGTTATTTGTCTTGATTACTGTTCAGTTATTTGGAGTAAGTTCTAAAAGAAACAGAAAATCTGAAGCTGAACAATTGCTGCCTTTCACTACCACCTCACTGGTTTCCAATTTCCTAGTGTGTGGCAGTCTGCATCCCAGGGTTGAAAATTTCAAAGCCAGTATGTTTCTTCTCTTCTGCCTCCCTACACACAGAGATGTGCCTGCTTAACTATTAACTCCTTTTCTGTCTTTTCCTTTGTATAAATAGACATTGTTCTTGTATTTGTAACCCTTCTCACAGACCTTATGCATAGAACATTGCAAATTGCTGTTCATCACCCACCTAAGGATTCCCAAGTGCGAAACCTCCTCAAAAAGGAAAGGTTGTCTTAATGTTAGCAGTAAAAGACCCACAACTCTAATAACCATGGACTTTATTTGGAGAAAAGAACAGAAAACGTCCTGATTATGACCAACTTCTGCAAAGTAGGTTCAACTTTTGGCACAAAAGATAAACATATGTGAAGAACTACACCGATACCAGCCTTACACTCCTCCCCCAGCAGACACTGATCTTCAAAAATAATAGATGGAAAGCTGCATTCAAAACCACTCTCAACAATTCCCACCCACAGGCCCAGTGAGTAATAGCAAAAATAAGCACAGCCTGCAAAGTGTCTTCTGCTACACTAGGAAACACTGACCCCACGAATTACCAGTTCACAGTTTCTTACCAGGGTAGTCAAGGATTGTTTAAGTCTGGCAGTTAAAAAAAAAAAGAGAGAGAAAGTAAATCAGTCTTTGTCCAGCTAATTGGTCAAAAGATCTTTATTGAACGCATCAATTTAGCCCCTAAATCCTGCTTCTTGCAGAGCAGGAAGGCTGCCATCACAGATATGCCATCACAGATGGCACTCAACATTTGTCTCCATGCATCTTTCTTCATGAGCAGTATATTGGAAAAACCCAACAAGAGAAATAGGGAGAATCAAAGGAGTTCACCAACATGGGACAGAAGGGGCTGCTTGATGGAAAACACAAAATTGAGTCGCTTCAATTTTTTGGCTATTTCTCTTTTCTATTATGCTTCTGTGAAGTATTGAGGAAAAAAAAGAGGCACAAAATATTAATTTGTTATACCTTTAATAAAATATTTATAAATGACTCAGCAAAATATTTAAGTGAGCCATAAAGAAGATCCTTGACCTTCCACAATACTCTTAATAGTAGTTTAAACCTCCTGCCTTTCACACGCATTGGGATCTTTTTCCATGCTTCTCTGTCAATGACTTCACACAAGTCAGTCATCTTTTACAGAACATTTTTCCACTATGTTTTAGTGCTTTCTTCTATAGTATTGTGTTTCTTCAAAACCAAAATAAAAATAGATCAACCATCTCTCTTTGCAAGCCAATTTGAGTAATATACTTCTCTCCCAAGCAGGACAAAACATTTAAAAACTAATGTTAAACTTGCGTTAGAAAGGTATCTTGCACACATCTGAATATGATACTACTAAAGACTTTCAAGGTTTGTGGTTATAGCTTGTGTTTATTTGTGGGTTCAACTGGTTCATATAATTCACTTACTTTTCTAAGTCTGGTAAAATGCCTGCTGATAATTCACAATGGTTATACTCCATTCTCTCTTCTCTATGAGCTCAGATTTTACCAGAGTGCTTCTTGTACGTATTTGATCATGACTTCACTTAGGATCCTATTCTGTTGGTAGAAGTGACTTTGTGTTACTCTTACCAAATGGAAGTGATCCTAAATAAACTTAAAACATGGGCTTCCAAAGCCATAGCACGTAGATTGAAATATCTTCCATGGTTACTTTGGACACACTCTCACTTTATCACTTACTGTACGTTCCTATATTCTAAGGTTTTGTAACTAAATATATCAAAATGGAAGATTTCAAATATAAATAGTCATTTTTCATACAATAGATCAAGCTCTTTGGAACACTATACACGTATGTTTTTGCAAAGGAGATATCAAATTCCAGTAACTATCAAAAATCTGTCTGGATGCTGAGTAACTCTAAATTCCACTCAGATTTTAACATTATGTTCTAGCTTCCTGTTCTGAAATACAAGTTTCAAAAATATATTTAAAGATTATATTCTCAATTTATTATTGAAGAATACATAAGTAACTCAAAAATCTGGAAATAGATGTCCCTAATACGATACATATATATTGCACTAAAAACTGAAGATCAGTAGCAACTCAGAGGGCAGTCTCAATGAACATTCTCCTGAAACATAAGTAGATGAGATGTAAGAAGATTCCAGGAACAAGACTGCCTTCAACACACCGCTTATTTACTGTAATTAACTGCAACAGGAGCAAAGGTCTTCTGTCCTCAATAGATCCAGTCCCAGTGTCATTCATAAAAGACAAATTGCCAGTGCTGCAAACACAGCCTCACCTCACAGACTGCTTCTCTCCTTAAAATGATTTTAAAAAGAAAAAATTACCTCTCCCACAAATATTAGTTTCAACACCCAATGGTGGCCATGGAGCATACCTCAGACAATTGCTTAGTCTGATATTAGCATTAAAAACAACAAAACAGCAAAACCTCCATGTCAGCATGTCTGCAAAAGGAATAATGACTGACCCCAGAAACTCCAGCCACAAATACTAATCAACATAAAACCCACACCTTTCAAGGCAGGAAGCTTCTTTCTCCCAGAAAGATATACAACATAAATATTAACTCCAACAAAACCAAAGTCACCGTTGCATTTCTGATCTCAGTGAATTTGACCCATGGGACAATCATTCCAACTAAAACCACTCAGGTTTAAAGACACTTCACTATTTCATAAAAATAAGGAAGCATGGAGTGATGCTTTCAAATAACCACAGCACATGCATTTCAAAATTTTCTCACAAAAGTATTCTTGCAGAAGATGACTGGTAAAAACAGTAGGTATTCAAACATGCAACTACCATGTTCATGATAACTGCCCAATAACCACTAGAATCACTTGACTGTAGCAGAGATATATGTTGGAAAGCGAAGTGCTAGAGGTCTCAAATACACACTGAAAGCAAGACTGAAATTGTAAGGTATAGTGTACATGTTAACATATGCAAATTGCTAAATTTATGTGGTCTTCCTTAACGTACCAAATACAGTATCTGTTAAAAGTACCAGACCAAAACAACATTCATCCCTCAATAGTTTTACAAAATACAATAAAAATCAGTTAAGCTATAACCTGAGACAAAAGAGAAGAATCACTGTTAGTAACGACATTACTGTCTCCCATTTCAGACCACAGTATAGGCCCTCTATTGCCAAAAAAATTACTCTGAGGCTATTTCTTTCAATCTAATATAATTTTCTAATATAATTCCTTTCAGGTCCCCTTGTTCAAGATTCTGCTTTTCTACTTTCTCAAATCAAGCTTTCCCTCCTTGACACCCACTTTTTAACTAGGCCTAATAAAATAAAAAACAGCAATTAAAGAAATGTGATCTTGCTATATGTCTACACAGAGAAGAATGTCTGCTGGGTTTTTTTTAATGGCTGTTTTTTACTTAAGCTCAACTGTATTTTTCTTTATCTTAAAGGTAATAAAAAAGGTAAGGAAATGTAAAGAAAATATTTTTTGAGGCAGAAAAAACTGGGGGTGGGGTGGGGTGTGGAAATCAAAATTTAAGGTAAAAATTGAAGCCAGACAAAACCGATTCAATTTGGCTGTTCTGCTGATACGTTACAACACTGTTTTCCTCATCTGCCCATCAGATATACAGAATTATTTTTTCAATTTGTGGAAAACAGTCTGATTTCAAGCTTGAGTAAGCAGCCTGTCCTTTATCATCAGAGCTATGAAGGAGCATTAACTTATGTATTAACAGTGCATTAATAATATTAATTGATAAAAATCTATTTAATATTCAGTTCCCCATTAGCTAATGAAATGCAGATACTGGCTCACCCCTTTATTTCGTAATTAAGGCTACCAGACACAGTTCCTTCCCGTTTAAGATATCATTCAAAATAAGCAAACACAATGAAGTCATGTATTTATGATGCAGAACTCCTGCTGTGCATTTCTCACCCCTTCCTTTTCTCTCAAAACAGGATGAGACCTAGCAGCTTTCCAATGAAACCACAGCAGTTCTTTAAGGGTTACCTAAATCATCAATTTTAGCCCACAAGTATTTGCACTACTGAAAGTTTTGACTCATACTGGACCCGAACCTCGGTGTGATTTCAACACATTACTTCTCATATTACATCCTGCAGTCCTGAACGCTAAATTTCAAAATGGCATTGATAGACACAGGCTTCACACCAGCCCAAAACAAAGACAAGTTTCTTTTGACAGCAAATCTCTCCCCAGGCACAGAATTCTGAGAATCATTTTTCAAAAGCCAAACAGCAATTTTACTGAGTTACAGTCACAAGTACACAGGGATTCACTTCTAAGATGGTGATGTAAGAAGGGTGGTTGTATGCTGCCCACCAAGAAAGACACAGCAAAGTATGGACAGAAAAGGGAAAACCAACCAACCAACCCAAAGAGCTATGGTATCTTACTACACAAAACGTGAGGAAAGTGGCAATATTAATCTCCACAGCTAAATAGTATTTTAGTTCCTACCACCTACAAAGATAAAAAGGTTGTGTATATTGCAGTCAATATACTATTTGCCTATAATGATATGATATCCAGTTAAAAAAAAATATGCATTTTCCAATATAATTTCCAAACAGAAAGGAATAAATACAAACTATTTAAAATTACAAAAGAATAGTAGTTTTACCTGCCAGCAGTACTACATGCTCCATTTGAAAATATTCCTTGGTATGAATTACTTAATGAGAAAACACATATGCACATTTTTGTTTTCAAAGAGTTTGAGATAATCCAACTTGCCTAAAATACAAGATACTTCCTTACGAAAACAATTGCTTCCCTATAAAACTGATTAAACCAAAACCTTTCTGTATCTTTACTAAAGAATTGCTGCCTTCATCCATTTACAAAACTTATCTAGTCAGCATATTATTGTGTCATACATGTCTATCTCCACAGTGTCAAATGCTACAAATCAAAAGTTCATACATCACTGTGTTCTCAAAGAGACAAAATTTAATTCTACACTTAAGACTTTGCATTAGTATCTACCTTAACCAAGATGATTTTATGGTTCAGAACAAAAAGGTTCCTTTTTATTCATTTTACTGAAAGCAAAAAAGGATGCCAGAACGATACTGAGATAAACTGATGCCTTCCATTTATCAATAGGCAAAGTTTGGCCCTAGTAGGAACCACATGAGCCTCCTAATGCTGCCTCACTAAAGCATTTGGTTATGGTACAGACACAAGACTAAGAATAAAAAGGTACACTATTCCTATGATTGAACTCATCAGCTTTTAAATATCCTTATATCAAAGCTGTCAGCAACTTGCTATGACTTTCTGGCCAATAAAAACTACCAAGTATATCCATTCACTTCAAAAGAGCACCTGCACAGCAACAATTTTGGAGACTACTACCCTCTCCCTATTCACACTTAATGTCTGAGACATTATAGGAGGCATCTTGTATGGCATTTGAAGTCATTTAAGTACCTACAAGTCTTCTGTGAAAACCAGGCAGAAATAGTCTCAGTGGAAAAATCAGCATCAGATTTACACACTTTAAGACTTCAAAACAAGTCTCAGGTGGGACTTGAGCTCACAAAAGCATTCTGCAAAGCCTATGCACAGAGGTGGGTACATTTAAGTGCATTTTTGAATGCAGCCAGCTAAATTGAATTATTATGGATTTCTCTATAAGTGGTCACTTGTCTCACATAATAGCAGATTAATGAAAACTGTATTCATTTCTAGGCATTTACACTAACAAGAATGATTATAGTTAAGAGTCTCCTGGCATTTCCATTACAAACCTATTTTTCGGGGACTTATACATCAGCTATAATAATATATTTTGGACTGAAATTTGATAAAAAAGCTCTCAGCTACGCTTAACTCAGTAAACGATCCTACACCATTGAAAGGCTACCTTCAGAATTGAAAAAAGAGAGTAATTTTCCAAGTTATTTTTCTATCTGCTGAAATTGTTAGCATTTTATCCTGAGCACCCTCAGGTGGCATATGCTACCTTACTGATGGAATTCTTAAAAACATCTCAGATCACAAGACATCAGTGAAAAAGAGCAACAGGACAGTATAATGAATTGAACAGTCACATACATTGTAAGAAAATTTCAGACTGATTAAAAGGTTTCTTTGGTCATTTCTGGACTTATCTGATTAGTGAAACTATGATGCAATTAGTTGCAAAATGCTGCTTTTCATTTGTAAGTAACATGCATATTTGTTTAATCCTATTTCCTTCTTCCCTGTATATTATTTGAAAAGAATACATCACCTCGCAATAAGAAATAATCAGAGAGTCACGCTCCTAAATTATTTAATTTAGAAACTCAGTCTACTGGGCCTTAAAACTAATTCTTTATACTCCAATTTTATGACTCCTTCAGTGCACATCTTGTCAGACACGGATTCACATTGTTACTGTGACACCCTTGAGGGAGCCAACAGAGCCTACTGGGTCAGCATTCCTTGAGAGAGAAAAAATTTCCACAATGCTCTACAACTCCTTTGGAGTTGCAGGGTCTATTCACTCAAAAATACACTTTATAACAGAAACAAATACGGATTACACAATGGACCATAATGACATCTGGACTACTGGGCAATAACTTCCGCAAATAACACTTATTTACCCTTATGGACTGTAAGGAATTAACAATATTTCACTACTTTCACAAAATTTATGCAATAAAGTATGCATTTTTTTTATAAAATACCTTTTCAAAGGCCTACACAGAGAACAAAGAAGTTGGAACACTAATTTTACTCAGCAAATTTTACTCTTCAGAGCAGAAAGAATCTCTGTTCCAAGTATTAAAAACACAAATTAAACTTCCATAAAAAATAAATTAATCTACAACAGCAATGAGGATCAGATTTTCAAAAGGGTTCTACATACATGGCAGCGATAAGGTTTTCAAAATGCTTCAGTATCTTACTCAGATACTTAACTTTAATAGGCAGTTCTCACCAAGAATAAAATGCCTTCTGATCCTTGAAAGCAATAGGAACTTGTGACTACTTCGCAGTCATATGCAATGGAAGAAATTAAATGAGAATCACTTCCAAAAGATAAATCACAAGAATCCCAGTTCTCAGACACCCAAGTATGTGAAAAGTCACAAACTTTTCTGGAAGACTTTCTTCTCATCTCAAATGGGTTTAGCATCACCTTTACCTAACTCTACACTTTCTGCACATTTTTCTCCAAGGGTCATATCTAGAAAAACAATCAACCAAAATCCAAAGCAAAACCACCACAACAACAACAATGACAAAACACAACTAAACAAACGAAAAACCCCACACCACCACCAAAAAACACCATCAAAACCAAAAACCAAACAAACCACCACACAACAATTTGCACATTAGAGCTCTTCAGCCTATATAAATCCAAATCAACTTTTCAAGAGAATTTTCTGGGATGACTTTTCTCTGGGAAAAGTTGCATTCACAAGTTTCTGCCCTTTTGGCTATTTAGTTTCCTAATTCTTAAGGTGTGCACTTCTATTCAGGATGGAGCTGTTCCAGGTGAGCAGGCAGAGCAGACAGGTTGTTCCTGCCTAAGCCCATTCAGACTGTTTTTTTTAAATCTCATGAGAAAAATAGGTAAAACTGGTATGCTTAAATCATATCTAACAGTAGCAAGTCATGGCTACTCCTCCAACAGAGAAGAAAGTAAAGGATATGTTGGCAGCCTTTCATAGGTTATTTCAGAACGTGGAAGACCTCTGCTCCTGTCCTCTACAAGCCGAATACTTCCATTCACAACCATCAGTGGCTAGTAAGCTATCTAGAATAAAGGTTCACCACATCCAGGCTGCTATGCAGCAGAGAATTCAGAACATGACCACAGGAAAGAGACATTCAGGAGCAGCAAGCAGGACACTCAACTGTGAAGGAAAATTCTGGGGTTTATCCCATTTTCACAGAGTTGATTAGTTAACAGAAATTCCTGTTTATTAAACAAGGAAAGCAAGAGGAAATGGTCCAGAGAGCAGGCACTGGAACAAAGACTTTCCACTTCAATCAGATGAATTTTCTAATATTCATTCATTAGGGTCATTTATTATATTTACCCCTGTCCAAAGCCAAACTTGTTGTAATTATTTCCTTTTACTTGTTTGAAATTTATAGAGCTGAATTTGCCTTTCAGCACAATCACAGCGAACCAGTAGTTTGTCTATAATAAAATCAGTGGACATACTCGGAACTGCTACTGTATCTACTACAACAGCACATACTTGAAATGCAAAATGCATCTTGCTGAAGGGTTTCTTTTTTTTTTCTTCACATACTTAAATTCTTATTACCTCAAAACTAACAAATTAATCCCTCCTGTCAGTATTTACAGAATAAAAATTAATAGGATTTAACCTTGATAGAGATATGCAAAAAGCAGCTGAAAATAAACAGAATATTCACCTTGTTCTTTAAGTCTGAGGACATGGGAAAAGCTCATACTGTAAATGCTTTATATGGCCTGCGATAACCTATGTTAAATATGACCTACAAAATCTATATTCAGTTGTATACACTTCAACATCCTGAATGTTAAATGTCTTTTCATATTTAGAACGGAAATTTTAGTTTTGATTGGGAGGTAATTACATGCTTACTTGTAAAACCCATATAGAAATGACATATGCAGTAGATGTGATTCCAAGGCTGGGAGAATCTTTGCATTGATTAGCTAGTTTGAAAATACTTAGCCAGAAAATTTGCATGCAAAGATCTTCCTAGGCAAAACCCATAAACAGACAGCAGTGCTACTTCACAACCTGGCCTTCATGCAGCTAAGACTAACTGAATATGCCCACTATGTCACTATTCCTATAAGGCTTGTGTTATTTCAGCCATGATATGACCGTTGCACATAGCACTGCTGTCAAGAAACGTGAGCTGGGTGGGAATCTCTGTAGAAGCATAGTAAGAGGAGTAATTAACAACAAAGCATCATGGTGCTCCTGTCCTGTTTATCTTTTTGACAACCCACAGTGTGCCTGCAACTTTAATATTATGTACATTCATTTATTGTTAAATTACAGATTGGATCCACCCATAGTAGACAATTTTTCAATATTAGTAACTCTAGTTATTTGACTATTTCTGAAGTTAGCTCTAAAGACAATAAAGATGCTTTCTTCCATTACTTAAAGGAGACCTTTCAAAAGTTACCTCATAGATGAAAACTCTCTTTTGAAATGAGAGAATAAATCTTGCTTACCTAATTCATGCAAGCACTTGCAGAGACCTACAGCATTAACCACTAAAAGCCTACAAGAAATCTGGATAACTTCTAGAAAAATGAAAGAATTATTACTATATAAGTCTGCGCTTCAACATTGTGGAATACTAAAGGCTGTACTATAAACCTTGCAGAGAACTGCACCAGATACGAGGACAAAAAAGGAGGAAGGAATAATAAGGATTTAGTCACGTTGCACTGACAGACTTTAGACTCACTAAGAAGCACAAATGTGATCATCGGAACAGCTTAAACTTGTAACAAGTTTGTAGAGCACAAGATAAAAATCTTTCATTCTACTACATGTCTCATCTACAATGTTTTATGTGATTTTTCAATAGAGAAATTATGAAATAAAACAGGCTATAGTAGGAGCTAACAGAGTACACTTCATGCTCATTCCCATGCTTTAGCACTGTCCATGAAACATATTAAACATAAGTATATCTTCTGCTCAATGGCAGGAGCCAAATTATTTAAATATTTATAGGTCAAGGCTTTCTAAAAACAAGGCAGCACTAATGATTAATTCAGTTACGCAAACCACCTCCAAGGCAATCTCTAAAATCACTGACAACCATCCCCTGGTCTACTGAAGCAAGCGATCACTTTGAAGCATCAGGACCACCAAAGAAGCAAGATTTTCTACTGATTTAAGTTTTGCAACACTGTAGCACACTGAAAGGCCAATCCAATTAACAAACCATTTGTATTGACCTTAAAAAGAAAACAAAATTACATCAGGCTTCTAAATATATATAATATAGATACACGTATTATAAATATGCATTATCGCTGCTGAACTAGCTGATAAAAGCAGCTACAAACTCACTACATTCCTTCATGTATGTTCTAGATAAATAATTTCACTTTGGTCCCCAAGAATAAACGTGTTACTTGAACATGGGAGTTCCTATTTATTTTTTACATACCTTAGAGCTAAGAAAGGAAAATGCCTCAATTAGAGACATGTAGCAACAAGAATTGGAAATCCATACTAATGTAATACACTCCAGTTCAAAAGAAAAGGTCTTGTGATTTTATTCCAGTCAATAACTGAAGGAACAGGTGATACAAGGATTGCAGTAAAAGAAGTTCTCACTTCTGAGATACTCCTGTGAATGCAGAGCAGGTGATGCATATCTGTAGACACTTCAGGATGAGTCAGAAGTGTATAAGCATGGTAATTTGGCAAGAGCCAAATCCAAACTGTCTTCTGAGAAATGCAATTTTGTGTGAAGAAACATATGCATCTATGAAACAAGGGAAATAATAAACCCAACAGTGTCTAGCAGCAGGAAGTATTTAGGATTTTCAAAGCAATAACTTCCTGATATTTCTAATATTTCATTTTCAATGCATTTTTAGTCCTGTCCTCTCCTTATTCTCTCTGTGAATTGTGTACAGCTACTTGTACAACTCAAATAGATTGACAGAAGAAAACCTTGTTGACAGGAACCATTTTCTACACCTTTTTCTGTACCAGTGTCTATAGGATGCTTTTTCCTGTTTTATGCTTCATCGCTGCCCATAACTTTTTTGAAGAGTTTTTTGCTTTGGAACAGCTTCACCCTATTTCCTTACCGCTCAACCCCCATTCCACAAGCCCTTCCCTTTACACACATAAGGATAATTGCTGCAACTTGAGAGGCAGCCATACAAGATTATGTTGTTCTCATAATCTAAACATGTCTCTTGAGCTTTGTTAATGCCCCATACTGAAAATAGCTTAAGAAAACATGAGAGATTTTAAGAAAACCGGTAGTGAGTCTCATCAAAAGCATTCAAAAGTCAGAGAGGTCTATCAGCAAATTATAGCTGTGCCTGTACTTTTTCGGACTGAGAATGTTCTGACCTGTGAGTATTATACACTATTTTATGCAACTTTGGCCTATCTCAAATATAGAAATGAAATATAATATTAAAATCTATATTTTTTTTAGAGCTTTGAGGTTACTACATTCTGTTGTGTAAAACTTGGCATACACTAACAAGTAAACCTTTCCCTGATAGATGATAACAGCTCCTCTGTTTCTCCAACTCCCACTTGATGGAAGGATTATGTACTCAATCAACCTTAATGGCTCCCACTAAGACAAACCAATCTATTGTATCTGTTTAACTCCATGTACACACACTGAGTCCACGTGCCAAAATCTGTCAAACGATAAGCAAGCAAATACTTTAAATAGACTGTTCAAATTCCTCTCTGCAGACCCCCAATGACCCATAGTTATGAATAGTTGTATTTATTTAAATATACAACCCTTTTACCTCAAAACGTATATATTACCTGGGTAAAAAAATATATCCACAGAACATGTTTCTCCTTTTCAAGACATCCTGTGCTATAATCCCAGAATAGCCACAGACCAAGAAGGGGAAAAAGAGAAAATAAAAAAAAAAAAATAAAAAAAAAAAAGCAAAGAAAAAGTGTTGGCCTATTTAATAGCGAATAAGCAAGATGCTGAAAGTCACCACATGACCAACATTATCAATAGAAATCTTCATGTTTTATCTAGATAGATCAAATGCACAACATGTTAAGCAGAATCTTCAGTGGTGTCTAGGGAAGAAAATGTACTTCTGTTTTCCTCAATGAACCTGTACCAATTTTTTAAAACAGAGGGAGGGAACTGCTGGGAGGAAAGAGAAGAAAATAAGAATGGAGAAGAGTCTAAGCTGCTGTGCTGTCAAGGGTTCTACTTCAATAATTAAATAAGGAGATGACAATGTGGAAACGTGACAGCCCAGCTAGCAGTAGTTATTAAGGAAAAAAAAAAGGAAAAAAGGAAAAAAGAAACTATGAAGCCCTCTGAAGGTATCGTTTTTTCAATAAATTATTTCCTTAATGTTAAGTATTAAGGAAAAAGACGCTAAGAATAAAATTCAAGTACAGTAAGAAATACCTGAAAATTATCTTAAAAACATTGCATTACACTCACTGCAATACAGCTAATCTTATGTAAAACCAAATTAATTAGCCCAGGAAAACCATTCCAGTATTTTTCATGCCTCTCCGTGTTTTGTTTTCCATTGTTATCTGAATAAGGGAAACCTTAAGAAAATCTACAGGATCACTAGCATAAACCATACAATCAACACTACTGCATGGCCTGGTCCAGACAGGTAAGTGAAATTAGCCATAGT
>JANHGB010036381.1:0-17354 GCA_026283785.1 Coracopsis vasa | reverse complement strand
AGAAGGAAAATATTGTCCCACTGTTAAACATGAAAGGTGAATCAGTCACCAACAATGCTGACAAGGCAGAGGTTCTCACCGCTTTCTTCATCTCTATCTATACAGGCACTGTTGGGCCCCAGGCCTTGGGAACAAAAGTACAGGTTGATGTAGACACAGATCCACTGTCAGTGGATGAAGAGTTGGTATGTGAACTATTACAGGAACTCGACCCCCATGAATTGGTGGCCCCCAACAATATCCACTTGAGGGCATTAAAAGAGCTGGCTGACGTTGTTGTGAGGCTGCTGTCCATAACCTTTGAGAAGCCATGAAGATTGAGGAACATCCCAGAAGGCAAATGTCACCCACATCTTGAAGAAGGGCTGAAAGGAGGATCCAGGAGATTATAGTCCCATAAATCTCACCTCAGTCCCTGGGAAGATTATGAAGCAAATCCTCCTGGGGGTTATCACAAGTCAGATCAAGCACATGACTGGGAAAAGCCATGATTGGGATTCACTGGAGGCAAATCATGCTTGACAAACCTGATCACCTTCTACAGCAAAGTAACCTGTGTGGTTGATGTGGGGTGAGTGGTGGACATCATCTACCTGGATTTCTCCAAGGCTTTCAATCCAGTTTCCCACAGCCTTCTCCTAGATAAACTGATTCATCACAGTCTAGACAAGTGGTCTGTGTGGTGCATGGGGAACTGGCTGACCAGCAGCACCCAGAGGGTGGTGGTGAACAGCTCCTTTTCCAACTGGCAACGAGTCACTAGTGGGGTCCTCCAGGGATTGATGTTGTGCCTAATGCTGTTCAATGCCTTCATAAGTGATCTGGATGGTGGGATCAAATGTACCCTGATGAAGTTTCCAATGGTCCAAATTGAGTGGGGAAGTGGACGCTTTGGAAGGGAGAGTCACCCTGCAGGATGACCTGGATAGGCTGGAAGAGTGGGGTAACAAGAGCCTTATGGAGTTCAACAAAGACAAGCGTAAGATCTTGCACCTGAGTAAACACAATCCAGCACAGGCTTGAGATCTACTTGGCTGGGGAACAGCTCTTTGGAATGGGGCCTGGGGGTCCTGACACAAGCTCAATGTGAATGAATAGTGTGCAGCTGTAGCAAAGAAATCCAACAGGATTCTGGGTTACATCAACAAGGGCATCACCAGCAGAGATAAAGAAGTCATTGTCTCACTCTGCTCAGCACATGTCAGGCCACACCTGGGATACTGTGTCCAATTTTGGTTCCTGCTATCTCCACGCTGGAGACAGGCCAGAGAGGGTCCAGAGAAGGGCCACAAAGTGATCCAAGGACTAGGAAGCTGTGCGAGGAAAGGCTGAGAGAGCTGGGGTTGTTCAGCCTGGAGAAGAGAAGGGTCAGGACAGACCTTATCACCATGTTCCGGTATATAAAGGGTGGCTACAAAGAAGACGGAAACTGTTTTTACAAGAAGTCACATGGAAAAGGTGAGGGGTGATGGGAACATGTTAATCCTTGGGGAGATTCTGATGGGACACGAGCAGAAAACTTTTCACAATGCGAACAATCATCCATTGGAATAATCTCCTCAGGGAAGTGGTGCATTTCCCAGCATTGGATACTTTTAAGATTCATCTGGACAGGGTGCTGGGACATCTTGTCTAGACCATGGTTTTGCCAAGAAAGGTTGGGCCAGATGATCCTTGAGGCCCTTTCTGACCTGCTATTAGATGATTCTATGACATTCCAATTCCTTAAACTACCTAAACCATCAACTATGCTGCAATCTAAGATGCCCTACAGGGAGCCAGTTGGGAATCATACCCATCTTTCAGGATTTTCACTTGTCATCAGGTTCTGTACTACTTGGGCATCTTCCACATAAAATATGAAGCAGATGTAAAAGTCCTCAGTGAACTTCTCAGAGTCTTCAGCTTATTTTTGTATACATTAATTTGATATACATTAATATGATTAATTTTATGGATTTTTTTAGTTTTGCTTCCAGCAGTAACTTTCACAAGAACATTGTGGACATTTTTAGTGACAATTAGAGCAAAGAACGTCAAGTTTCCAACAGCATCTATCACTTTCTGCTGGGGTAGCAAAGCCTTTTGAAAGATTAAGATTAATCTTTCCTCCTTCCTGGCTCCTAAAGATAGCATCCATGCTCTCCCCTAACTGCACTGCAAGTTCATTTCACAGCTATAAGCTCTCTGTTATCAATGATCTGTTCATACCCCTCCCTCGCTTCTTCCTCAGCTTGTTTCCTCTTTGGTGTTTTAGAGAAAGATTCAGCCAAACTGACAGTTTCCATATCAATACTCAACATCACTGAGTTGCAAGAATCCAGTCTGGTAACTGCTGACTGGATGTTTCCTCTACAGTCATTTCTGGAGCTTTCTGTAAACCCAAGGAATCAAAAAACGTTGGGCTAGAATCAAATCATGTTCATTTTGCATTGCAAACCTTGAAGCATTCTCATTTTTTCCATGAGATTTCCATAAGAAAATACTTGGAAGACATATTTCCTCCAAAACCACATTTTGTGGGAGCTTTTCTCTCCAGTTCTGCTGGAAAAGCAGGAGGAACCAATGTCAGCTTTGCTTTGCTGGAAAAACCTATTGCAGACTCTGCTAGGGGATGGAGAGCTGTGTGTATCCCCAAAGCATAAGGAAAGGTATGTAGAGATCTCAGCTCTTCTTTAACTTGACATGAACCTGCCCTGATCTGAAAGCCAAATGGCTGAGAATTCCCAAACTCCTTGTCTTTTAAGCCAAGTGCTCCTATTTTCCCACTTTGTGTGGCAAAGGAAGAGACATTTAGCGCAGACACCCAGCACGGGTGAAGCATTGAGGCACAGACATTACAAACCAAGGACTGAGTCATGCTTAGGATTCAGTCAAAGGGGATCTGATGCAGATCCAGAGACCTGGAGCTTATTTCATGGTCATGGTCCGGGTCAGTGTACGTGATCCTACACGTATGGCAAAGCTCCCACTGATCCTTATGTTGATGAGGACATGAATGAGCTGAGATTGAGGAAACACTGAACGTACAAGAGAGCTTTAGAAGTATTTTAATTACAACCCTTTGCTTTAAGAATGTAGCTATGGTCTACAGTAGTAATTTATGCTGCACAGCCAGTGTGATACTGCAAATGGGAGTTTAATAATTGCTGATTACTTTAGAAACATTGTCTTGTAAAAAAGACATAGGAATAAGCGATAATCATGGCTGAAGGATTACTGCTGTTGATTTAAAAGCTTGCTGGGACAGATCTGAAATCCCAAAGCCAAAGCATTTGTTATAGCAAATAAAACCACGAAGAAGAACAGACTGGTGGAGTCCTTGTTCAAACAACTGGCAGGCAAGAAGCAATAAATCACAAGCAAAACATTTCCTAAACTTTCCCTTTAAATAAATTAGGTGTTTGTAAAATAGCTTGGGAGAACATGTTGATACAGAACTGCTAGCGAGGTAATGAGCCAAATCCAGCTCTGCATTTCGGCTGAGCTGCACCGGGGGTGAATTTGGCTCCGTCTCTCTATAAACATGAATCAAGCTGTTTGCATTTTGTCGTTACGCTATCCCTGACCCAAGAGGATACATTTCCTTGGCAACAACAATTAAGAGCCTGACAAAAACAACAAGCATTATCTGCATAATTTTTTCTTCCTTAACTAAAGCTGTCTTTTCCCACCCTTATCCCTCCCTTGGTTAGGAAGATTAAGGGGCCCATCCAGTTTCCTGCAATATCAAGGATAACATTTCCACTGGTTTTGATTGCTGCAGCAGAGGTTTCCTCATTTTGTAATTATTTATTGGATTGACAGGCTGAGCCAGGCAGCATTCCCTGCTCCACTGGATCTGGTGTTTGCATTTTGGTTTGTAAAACTTCCCTTGTCCATGGCGAATGCAAAGAGACAAGGAAGGTGACTGCACCAGTGCTGTGCTGGAGCCTTCTGGTTTTCCAGGTGTTTGGGGGAGATGAAAGCAATTAATGGGGATTTCTTTGGGAAATTCACCAAAAATAAGAGCTACACAGGTATTTTGGGATCACACATGTATATTTAACCAAGAGACTCACAAGATCCGTCAGGGTTTTCCTCCAATCAGTTTTGGCCAAATGGATTCTGTTTATGTCAAAGTGACTCCTTTGGCTGCGCAAAACAGCTGGCCCAGGTTTTGGGTCCTGCTCCCATAGATATCCCCTTAAATACGAGATACTCGTGTATCTTATAGGCATTCCAAGAAGCAATGTGAGACTTTGTGGATGTCTCTGACTGAATTTGCCATTGGGAAAATGGGATGACCACACTTTCCTTTTACTAGATAGTGGGATCTTCAGGATCATCTTCCAGATTGTGTCTGTACTGCAGAGCTTGGATCCTGGCTAACCCTTTAGAAGCAGCTGTAACCTTCACCACCATCTTCTAACATGATGAACACAGAAAGCAAGTGTATACTCCTTCATGGTTTTATTCTCTATACAATATTTTGATGAATGTAAACCCCTTCACAAACCGTTATCAGAGTTCTCTTCCTGATCTGACACAAACCAAGACTAAATCATCACACTTTTTCCCAGCTAGATTACACATCAGGATAAGAGGAACAGCATGTGCATCAGTTATAACATATAAGATACTGCTTACTGAGCAGTAGCCAGCCTCTGCTCAGAGCTGTGCAGACTACATCCTTGTCCTTAAGGAATTTTGTGTGCAAAAAACCTTAGTCCTGTCAAACTTCATTTTCAGAGGAGACCTCATGGACTCTTTCAGGATTCATGTGCTCAGATTTTAGGCAATCACTGCATCTGTAAGCAGTGAATTTATGCCCTTGTAGTGAGCTGAGCTGTTGACAATGCAGCTCACTGTAATGAACACTCACCTCTGTTGGAGATAAAACCTGCTTCTGCTCACTCGAGATGGCTGAACCTAACTCGTAGCCTTTTAGCTGTCATTGCAAGGAGCCAGGAGGCAAGTAACAAGACATGCTGCAAGAGAACAGTATTTCCATTGCCTGCATCTGAAAACCCCACCGAGGCACCCTGTGGAGCTTTCACCTGATTGATGGCAAGAAAAATAGCAAGAGACCAAACAAAATCTGCTTTCCTCCTGCCTTGCTTGTCTGCATGGTGACGTGATAACCCCCCTATCAGGAGCAGCAGCCCTTTTCCATTCGCAGAACTACACAGTCATTACCACCACATCCAAAAAGAGCCTGAATCTGCTTTTTGCTGCTTTTGAGTGATAGACTGAGGGGAGGTGGATTTTCCACATCTGTTTCCTCCATTCACCTCCCGTTTGCTGCTGCAGGGCAGGAAACGCATTGCTCCATGCACCAGCCGCTGACCCCTCGGGGATCCAGCCTGCAGGCGGGACTGGAAGTCCTTCACACTTCATCTGGTGGAGCTTTGAAAACATGGATTGTTATTAAAGCCAGCCCAACGTGCTGCATCAGGGCAGGAGGCTGAATGAGAGTGGGGTTGCTTTGGTATAGTAAAGAAAAAGGGAAAAGAAAAGGAGTCAGTGAAGGGAATAAAGTGGAAGTGTGGCCTCACCCGGGGTATTTCAATAGCTGCGCATGTCAGTGTGAGGAATCAGCTCTGTCGTAGCTGTCCTTTCACACTGCACTACAGATCAGTGCTGCCATGAGTTCCCTTAGTGCCTGTCTCTCTCTGCTTCATAAATTTCCTCCAGGATGTCCCCTCTGCAGGATGAGCCATGTTTGAGTCATTCCTGCTACAGTCAGGTCACTAAAGGTCTGTTGCCTGGATGAAATGACTCCAACACCCTGTCATAGAATCACGGAATGGTTTGGGTTGGTAAGGACCTTGAGATCATCGAGTTCCAAACCCTTTGCCATGGGCAGGGACACCTCGCTCTAGACCATGTCACCCAAGGCTCTGTCCAACCTGGCCTTGAGCACTGCCAGGCATGGAGCATTTACCACTTCTTTGGGCAACCCATTCCAGTGCCTCACCACCCTCACAGTAAAGAACTTCTTCGTTATATCTAACCTTAACCTCCTCTGTTCAAGTTTGAGAGCCCAGCCCCAAGGCAGGGTAAGCTCCTTTCCACCCATGGCTCCCATGAAGTTTCCCTTCAGCCTTTATATGCTTTGGGGTGCCACCAGGCAACATTACTCCCCAACACGACCTGCCAAGAAACTCTCCCAATTGCTCCAGTGCTTCCTCCTTCACACAGCTCGTATCTTGCGAGTGTGTTTGCCATAGCAAGGATGTGTCTCTTTTCCTAAAGCTTCTAAGCACAGAAAAACACGTTCTTCCACTCCCATCCCCTGCTGACAAAGAATGCTCATGAGCAATGAAAGATAAACACTTGTCATTCAAAACCTCTTTTCCCAGTAACCTCCAGTCACCTGGCCCCTGTCTCTTACTGCAGAGCCAGATAAGTTCCCGTCCTGATTTCATGCAGGTTGTTTTCACACTTTCCAAAACCTGAAACTCGCACGCTGACAAGCCCTTGGGACTGATTAAAAATAGCCTGAGTTAAGCAAAAGCACCAGCCTCTTCCCTGCAGTGCAACAGCCTGTCCCAGAACCTCACACAGCACCTTGGCTAATTCGGTGGAGGCTGAAGCATCACTTCAGAGGTCAGCTCTTCAGCTTGGGTCCCCCAGCATGGCTTACAGGGGGCCCTACGGAAGGATGGTTCCTCTTATCAGCAAGAGATAGGAGGCAAAAGGGGAAAGAGGTTGAAATCTTAAGCTCCTACAGCAGGAAATGAGAGGGCAATGCTGAATTGCATGGATGAAGAATGCAATGGCTTCCTCTGGAAGGCAGGCAGAGAAAGCAGAGGGAACATTGTGGTCTTTCTGGCAGTGTTGTGCCCTTCTGCAGATGGTGAAGTGTGCACAGATGCTGCTTCTGGGTAGCAAAGGAGAGCAGAAGAGAGGAGATGCAAAGTCATAGCAGAGCAGGGATGCAACATGGTGCTCTGAGATACCATCATGACTGCCTTTAACACATGTCGCTTCATAAGCAGAAATCAGTACAAGGCAGTGCTGTTCATCACACCCTGCGAAGGATGTGCTTTCCTCTTCACCTCACCCCAGCCTTTTACTCCCCAACATTCTCCTGAACGAGACATAATCTGAACACTCATCAGAGTGCAAATGAATCCCTGGCATGCACAGAACTGCAGGGCTTAGTGTGGGGTGTTCACTATAGCTCCAGGATTATGTACAATTAGACTGTCTAGACCACATTCAGAGGGGATGTGGATGGGGTGAGGATTACCAGCTGGGAAATCAGATATCCAGTGGGAGGGTGGGGAGAGGAGTTGGGGCAGGAGAGGAAGCCAAGTGGAAATACAAGAAAACACCAGATAAATTGTCACTGGAATGGATTTATTGTACATCCTCAGCTTCCTTGCCTTAGCCATGTCCTGTGCTCCTACTGCAACATCTGAGCCCTTTGCAGTCTTGCACATCTTTCTTCCTTCACGTCCCTGATAGCAAGGAAAGTGGTTTTGTCTCCTATTAACACTGGGCCAGTAAGACACCAATCAGGTGGTGATATTCAGGTATACCTCCCGTTTGCCTTCTGTGTGTGCCCTGTGTTTCAGAGGCACCAACCTTAGATGTCTCTTGGACAAAAAATAAAGCATGTGGTCCTCTACCTGTGTTCTCTCCTCTGGGTTCATACAGAGGGTCTGTGGTCCTCTTTATGTTCAGTTCAGACCAAGAACTGAACCCAGGTGCCCATGCTGCTCTTCCAATCCTTGAACCATGCTCTCACCCATACCCCTTCCCTTCCAATGGCCTGAGATGTTCACATTATCGCCAGGTGTAGGAATAGTCCTAAAGACATCAGTAATACAGAGTCACGATCTATTTAACATGCCATAGTGAGTACTTCTGACAATGAGAACTGAAGAATGTCCTATTTGGTTCCTCTTGATGTTCCCTGCAGGCAATTGAGCCCAAATCTACCCTTGCACCAGTGCAAAGTATCAGAGATGCACAAGGGAGATGACCTGTGCCTCCTCAGCTTCAGGCTCAGGACTGGGTTTTGTGGGACAAATCACAGCAGCACTGAGTGTTATTATTCTTACTTGCATCCTGAGGTTTAATTCCCTAAAGCTACTCAGGATGACATGAGCTCTTCTCTTCCACCCTCCTGGGGTATTCTCCAGGGAAGGAGGTGTAGATGTGCTTTGTGGACACTTTGCATGGTCTCTCCTAAAACATGATGGCCACCCTTGTTGGATCACTGCTGTTCTTGCTCCTTTACATTGGACCATGCTTTGCCTGTGCTGGTGTTTTGGAGCCAGATGGTCCTGAAACTTGTTGCTTCTTGCAGTTGAGCTCTGCCAGCCTGAGCAGACGGATTGGAGCATTCCTGCCTGGGGAGAGCAGGAAACCGTTTCTGCTAAAGCGTAGGAGCTATTTCAAACACATCAGCAAAGTCTAGCGTGGAGGAGACCCTGCTGCCTCAGAAGCCTATTTTTAGCCAATCTGATACTGAAACATGACCATATTTTACAGAGCAAATCATTTACCCTGCTCCAGGCAGGGCCTGGGCTTGGAAGGCTTCCTGCAGTTCCAACCAGGAGCAAGGAGCAGCTGGTTGAGGAAAAAACACATTTTTCACTGCATGAGCTGGAAAACCAAACAGCAAAGTTCATTTGCTTCTTTATCTCCTCCTCCGTTAGAGCTGTTGGATGCCCTGCAGGTGCCTCTTGGCATCATTCTTGTCCTCTCCCACTCTCCTTGCTGAAATAAGGCAGAAAGTTGGGGGAAGGATGATATTTTTCTGCAGACCTGTTTAACCTGTTTGTGCTAACCCCTGTGGGCAGCAACCCTGTATAAGGATGTCCTGCCTGCTCTTGATCCCGGAGGACCAGTAGCCTTCATCCCTGTCTGGATTAGCTAACTGGTCCTATACCCAGGGCATGCCTTGGTGCTGGGGAGTGTGGGTGCTTTTATACTGCCTATAGCAGAAAATACTCCTCTCTCTCTGCTCTTGTCAGTCCTTATATCACAGATATTACACAGTCTCCAACTCTTCTAGTTCCCAGGGCTCTGTGTAACATCCCAGTGGTTTTCCCTGTTTCCCCTTGGCCCTAAGAAGGGATGCGCTGCCACTCTCCAACATCCCACTTGCTGCAGGGTGGATTCAGGAAATACACTAATCTTTTTGGCACTAAGGAGCCACTTTCCCATCCAAACAAACCCAGAGAGACGTTCGGTTTTATTCCCCCTGCATGACAAGCAGCAGGCGCCATAGGTGTGGGGTGCTTGGGATGTATCCCACTGCACCACAGCTGGCAAAGCAAATCTTTCCACAAGGTTTTCACCACCGGACCGGCTTCCTCCCTGCAGGAAATCCATCCTCTTCTATTACCGGAGGTGATAGCTGGAGCTTTGTTTGCAGCTCTCCTTCCACAAGTGAAGCCAGTGCTGACTGGTAAACACGGTACCACCAAACGTGAAAAGCAATACTCAGAGCTTGGAAGATAACGCTGTTCTTTTCTACTGACTTGAGTAAGAGCCATTGCCAAATCCTTGAGCTGTGTGGAAGTAGTTCCTTATTACTGCAATTTCCTTTCCAGCCCTACACTAAAGCCCTGGCTGGGACTGGGGTCAGGCTCCAAATCCACTCAGCAGACCATACGGATGCACTGCTTCTTATGACACTCACATTGAAGGCTGGTTCATGTTGGTGTTGGTTTGTATTGTATTGGTATTGAAGGTATTAAAGCAGGGCTAGATCCACCATAGGTACAGACCTGACTCACCAGGAAGAGTTTAGCTGCAGGAGAGTGTAGCATGTGAATGGAAACAAGGAATGTGAAGATCTCTACACTTGATCTGATCTGAAGTCCAGTTATCTCAGTATCCAGTCTCCAAATAAAGCTGAAACCAGTGGCTTCGAGAGCAGATAAGCATATCCCTTGAGTCATGAGGATTATATTTCTCTTCTAGAAGTGCTGATAACTTAAAAATCTATAAATCTTGTCTTTTCAGATCTCTCCTCCCCAAGCTGGCCCCGTACAAGCCCCATATCTCCCAGTTAATAAAAGGGCCTCAGGATTGAAGAATGTGAGAAATTTCAACATTATATCAACCTCTATGTAGTACTTCATCATCTTGAGTTAAAAGAGACTATAAGAGAAAGAGATAAAAGACTGATATCGATATTGATAGGGCTGTGAGAAACAAGCAAAGACTGGGAAAATCCTCTTTATGCAAGCAGACTCAGAGAGGGCAAGTTCCTCTGGATCCTCTCCTGAAGTGTGTGACGGCATGCAGTATTTTTAATATAAAACCTCATTTTCTGTCTTTTTAAAAGTCTTTTTCCAAGAACTCTGTCAGCTTGGAGCTGCTGGAGAATCCAAAGTGAGAGACAGATTCCTGGATCAAGTCTGTAGGGGCAAAGTGGCTGATTTCCCGAGCACAGGGGAAGACAGAGTTCTGGAGAGGAAAAAGCTTCAAGATACAAAAGAGTGAATTAAAACTTGGAGGAGCCTCCAGAAGAGGATTTTTATCTTGCAGGTCTGCCAAAGGTCCAGTGCTACCTAAAGGCCACGCCAACAACAGTTCACTCTCCCTGGAATTTGCCTTGGGAAACAACTTTTATGATTAAAAGGAAAAGCTGTAAATGGTCAGAAGTTTTGCTGACTCCGTTTCATGGATACTGGAATGGAGCTGAGAGCATTAAGCTCTCCAGTGAGATGTTTTTGGGAGCTGTGGTGGTCCAAAACCAATTTGAAAAGAAGTGATTTACATGTTCTATAAAAAAGGTGGGAGGTGAGGAAAGCTTCACTGAACACAATGAAAGAGCTCGGGATTTATATGGAAGAAAATAATAACCAGGCTCAACTGCCAAAGCCCTTAATGACCACTTTCCCTTCCAGAGATGGAAAAAAGAAGGTCCAGCACCTTTTATTTTAACCTCACATTTCCAGGAATGACTTTGCTTTGTTTTTCACAGCAGGATTAGAAGAGGTAGGATTAAGATACCAAGATAAAGGTCATCCTCAAGTATATTTAGCCTGACTGGAAGTAGGAAATACCAGAAATCCCTCCAGAATCCCAGCTCTTCTTGGCCATTTCAAGAAACACAGATAAATCCCCCAACATCTGCTTGCTTCACCAAAGGCAAACTGCAAACAATCTACTGTTTGAAAAGGAATACCCAATGCAGTTTGCTCCTGCATTGGATGATGCTTCAGGCCCTGCATCTTTTCCATGCAAGCCACCAAGTGCAACGAAAGAGGCATCCCTGGCTCCTTATCAGCACCAGCATGTGATAGAGCTGCCAAGGAAACCTCTGCCTCTGTTCCCCTTCAGATGAGCTGTAATAAAGGCCAGGTCAAGGGATAACTTCCCTGCAAATAACATGAAGGGATCTGCTTTCTGAGCCCTATGTATTACATGGTGTTTGCACTTTGGATCAAGGCACATGTGCCATGGGTTGCTATTTTATATGACACTCAAGGTGTGTGATGTATGTTTGCATCCTGTGCTGCAGGAATGGGGTTTTTTTAGTTCTTATTCCTATTTCAATGCAAACAAATGGGCCATAATTTGAAAGGGGATCTGTGATGCTGCTATTGCCATGAGCCGAAAGATACTCAATTTTGTTACTGGAAGGTAAGCCACATTGAGGTTGTTCCTTGTAATAGAAGAGCCCTGCACTCAGCACCCTTTCTCCTCCTTTATTTCCAGCACTGCACATGATTTTGAGCTTTTCATATGGAGGTAGCATGGCAGAAGGGAACACACATGGATGCTAAGGTGCGTGTGCTGTGTAACAAGGATCTTCCTACCCAAAGCCTCACGCTCTTCTTCCAAGGTCATCATTAGCCCTACCATCATCACTCACACAAAGAAAATGTACTTTAGGGGAAGTGTAAGGGAGGCAAATCTGGAATGTGGGGTATTGTCTGGTTTGCAAGACACAAATCCATCTCTGGTTGAACTCTGCTTGGCATCAGTAGGTTGCTTCAGTAAAACACTGTTCTAGACCTTCTCCATTTGTCATCTTTTAACACGCTGCTCCACTCTGCTCAAGCAGCTCTTTTAGCCAAGGATATAAACATCTTGCCCCGTTTAGGCTTTTCCCTTGTGAGCTGCTGCCTTAGGAAAGGACAGAGTTCCAGATGATGAAATATCTCATCCTCCGGTAGCTGAAGAAGGAAGTTGTGGCTTAATGGAGAAGTCCTGCAAGCAGCAGAAAGCCATGAGGGGAGGGCAGACCTGCTGATCCAGGAAAACCATGTCTGTTTTGCAGCTGAGCAACAACGCACTTGCTTCAGTGCTGGTTAAATATATCTGTGGCCTGATCCTGCTTCAACTGAAGGAAGTCTGGCCTGGGTTGAGAAAGGCAGTTAAGAAAGCATCATTTTGCAATGGTGCAGATGTTTGGTTTAGTGTCACCGGCAGCATAGGCTTGCCTGAAAGGCAGCAGAAATGAACACACAGCCATGGTAGGGGGTTAGGACTTGATCTTAAGGTCCTTTCCAACCCAAACCATTCTGTGATTCTATGATTCTATGTGTTTAGTGGGCAGCTCACCACCCAGGGCTGGCATTTCCATCTTCTTTATTGCTGTAAGTTGATTAAAGCATCTTCATTCAGCAAGCCTGACACAGAAGCAGATGAGCAGCACATCAGTTGGAGTCCTTAATACCTTAAATTACTGCAGCTACATCCACTTGCTGGTTACCTGCAGACTCTGATATCTGCTCAGAAATGTGGTTTCTGCTTTGCTTGGACCACATCCAGTTCACTTGTGGTGCAGTGTGTAACCACACCATGGCAGCAAGAAGAGAGGAGCCACCCTGTGCATTTTCTTTAGCAATAAGCCAGAACACTGGTTTTTTCCTTCATTTCTCTTGGTTTCCTACCCTGGCTTTGCTCCCAAGGTTTGTGGAGGAGGGATGGATGGTTTGCTCCTGGTCTGTGGAGTTGACCTTTCCTTGGATGCTGTGTTCCTGTGGCATTGACAGCCAGTGTTGGCATTGCTTCTGGCATCTGTGCTGGGAGAATGATGGGACTTGTGAAGATGCAGTTGGAATGGGTGGTGAGAAGGGTGCTTAAACTTGGTCTTTAGATTGCACGAGGCTTACACAAAAGCCATTAGCACAGATCCCTGTGCCACAGATCCCTATACCACAGATGTTTAAGCTATGGCTCAGAGCTAAGGAGGGACCTGTCGCAAGGAGCAACAGAAGGAAGAGTGTGACAGCCTGCTCTAGTCCAGCAAGTGAACGTGGAGCAAGGGTAGAACACACTAAGACAAGGAATCTGTGGCAGTTTCCCCTCCACTTTTGCTCCCCAGCAGGTGAAACACCTTCTTCTCTTCCTCTTGGCTCTGCTTAGGGGTGTGATGGATATCAGCCATTCCTTCTTCCTCTCCTCCATTCCTTCTTTGCAGCCTATTGGAACCTGCAAGTCCACCAGAAAGGGTGGGTACTGAACGGAAGCAGAGTTAACCCCTTTTTGCCACTAACAGGTCATGGGTGGTCACAGCAGTGGAAGATACTAACCCAGTCCTTACCTGGAGGTAAGTCTATGGAAGTGCCAAAGGGAAAACTCCCTCTGCCTCAGCATGGAGGGCCCAGGAAGCAACTTCACACCCACCCAGAACATCTCCTACCAGCTCCACACCAGCATCATGTCCAGCCTTGCAGAAGCCTGGATGGGAAGGGCTGTCTGTGCTGCAGCCTCATCTGCAGACAGATGTGGATGGCAGCTGCACATCAAAGTGGCTCCTGGAGCTTCAGTCTCTCCTCCCAGTTCCTCTTGGCATCTTGCTGGTCCTGAGCTGGTTTTTGTTTAGATCATTATGAAAAGCAACCCTTTTTCTGGTGTTTTTTAAAGAGTATTTTCATCTCAAACTTGCATTTCTTTTGGTGCCTGTTTTTAAGCCAGGAAAATATGTGGAGTTTCATTTGTGAATGATGACACATTCCTGGGAGCCATGCTAAAAAACAATAACAAAATGATGCCTTTTCAGACCTCACATGGAAAATATTTGCTATTCTTCTGCTCGGAAACATAAATAACTCTTGCTCAGGTTCTTTCTTTGGTGGAATTCAGATAAATCACCATTCAGAGGGAAGTCCTTCAGCTCAGGATTGATCTCCAGACTGTTCATACACCAGAGCATCTCTGCTCACTAACATGTCTGTTGGATCACAGACGCAAGAGCCAGGAGGTTCACTTTCATTCCTCTGCCACAAGAAATAAAAGCAACCTTGTGACTGATTCCAACTGACGAAGGGTAAAAAGCTACATCAGGAGAAACGCTTCGTTTCATTGCTGCTTCTGTACAGCGCTGCCTCCGGGACATGAGGCAGACGTTGCGCATGAGCCCTCTCTGTCAGTGCTGGGCAGATTCAGCTCGGACATCAGTGGGGAAGATGGGAGAGATTTTCTTTATGCTTTTTAATCTATGCTTTTTCCACACCATCTCAGATGCCTTCCCCCAGCAGCTTTGTGCTGCTGCACTGCCCTGACCAGCATGGGCAGCCCCACTGCAGCAGTAGCTCAGCCGATGCTGTGGCATTTTGCCCCTCTCCAGTCCCAGCATCCTAAATCTCAGCATCTGCAGTTGATAATAACCATTTACACCAGGGCTTCTATTATCATAATGATTTTATCATCCAGGTTGGATGGGCTTGGAGCAACCTGGTCTAGTGTGAGGTGTCCCTGTCCATGGCAGCGGGTTGGAACTGGGTGAGCTTTAAGGTCCCTTCCAACCCAAACCATTCTATGACTCTATAAAGTGGGGGTTCAAGTTAGACCTCCCATATATGCCAGCACTGGATATTACCAAGCAATAAATTCACTTGCCCAGTAAATTTTAAATACCTTAAATAGATGCTCAGGCAGCTTTTCCAAGGGTCCTTTTCCAGCTCTGATCTCTCACTCACTGTCTGGGTGGGCTCACATTAAATGCTGGCCCCACTTCAATCTGTAACCACAGATTTGCTGAGAACGTTGTGTTTTACTGCTCTGCCCATAGCAAAGCAGGCAGGGAGGGAAAGGTGGAGGAGGCCCTGCACTGCTGAAACCTGTGATGGCCTCTTGCTTATTTGGCCTTATCTAGAGAGCCACAAGGGTAAGATGTAAACCCTCCAGGTCCAACATCACACATGGAGCTCCTGTGACACTGACACGCACTCAGCACTTGTAAAGATTATAGGAATCCATGATAATAAGCATCTGTGCAAGAAACATGGATGTTCACAGCTGCACCCATTTGGGATCACACGTATGTAGGATCTCATCCTTCTCACTGTGGAGTCCATGTCTCAGGAGATGAGGGCATTTCACTGAGTCGTCCTCCCACCCACCCGGCTTCTACATCAAGTTTGAATAACAGAATCCATGTGATTTTACCAAATCACCCCAAATTTATATGCAGGCTGGTCACAGGACCAGGTTAACCACATGTCTGAAGTTAAAAGAGATGCAGCAGCTACACCTGATAAGTGACAGTAATACTGATGATGATGCTTCCTTAGCAGGCCTGAAGTCTTGGTTTTTTAGGGAATACCTGTTTATCCCCTCACCCCAATGCACATCTGGGAGGTGAAGATGCACGAGACTCCTGAAAACAAGTCCGGGCAGGGAAGGGTGAGAAGAGCCAGGAGCTTCCCATCAAAACATGCTCAGAGTGGCAAGGAACAGATACTGCTGGATACCCTTTGAACAGATGTAATGGGAACTTTCAATGATTTTAAGAGCCAGATCTACCAAACTGTTCAGCCTGGCTGTGATTCATAGCCAGAACTTTATAGAGAGGTTTCATGGCCCATCATTTCATGTTAGTGAAAAGAGAATTGAGTTCTCTAAAGGGGAAAATGGACAAATTCCTCTTCACTCATGCTGTAAGAATGTGTCTCTGCAGTGTACGGATTGCAGGAGAGATCAAATACTGCATGTACTCATAGTCACCATTTTTGCAAGGGTGGAGGTAAAAGCCATTTTTAGTTGTATTAGCAGCAAAAGCCTGTCCCATTGAACCAATGTGTTAACAAACTGAAACAAATCCCAAGACAATAGACAGGCTGCAACAGACACGCAACGAGCCCCAGGGCTGTTATCACAGATATCTCTCTCTTTCATTTGCCATGATCTGAATGTCCTCACATTGTTATCCCTGCTTAGACCAATGTAGAAAAGACAGGTTTGAATTTGCACCACAGAGTGGATGCAAGCTCCATGTGTCACTGTTACCTGGCAAGGGCTCATTCTCCAAGACTGGCAAATCCAGCTTCTTCTGTGGCTCCTCTTCTTCGTCTTCTTCTTCTTCCTTTTATGTTGCATTTCCCAAGAGGAAGCAGAAACAAAGGAGAGAAAATGCAAATCATGAAACTGCTTGTCAAAAAGAGGGGGAAAATTTCAAATGGCACTAATACCAAAGAGAAACATGAATTACATCAAAACCTGCTTTCATCAGTCTTGTAGCTGATGCCCAGCATGAGAACAAGCCTCCTAACAGCCCTGTGTCAGACATCACTTCCACATAATGCCGCTGATACAGATGTGAAGCTCAGAAATCACGTGAAACCTCACAAAACTCACCCAGCATCTGAATGCTAAAGCTGGTTAGAGCTGAACATGCAAGATGTAACCTCGGCACTAAAACCCAGTGTTGCCTGTCTCATTGCTGAAGGCACTAAACTTCTCTGTCCATTTCAGAAGAGTAATGAAGTTTTAGTAGAATTATTCAACTTTTCCTTATTAAAATACTGACTCCATTCATTGGAAAACCCCATTGATGCCAAACACAGAACAAAGTGAAAGGCAGAAATGGTTTTCCTTCTGAGATTTTGCCCCTTGGGAAGTGAATGTCTTCAGCTTTCGGAGTTAAAATCTGGTCGTATCACAACTCGGCATCTCCCAAAGCTTAGTGTAGAGAAGCAACACAGTACTTTCTGTAAATGGGTTGATATAAGTAATGGTGTGACCTGATGGTGTGATTTCATCCAACTTATCAAGATGGATAAAAATACCATCAGCAGAGCTTTCTCAGCATCAATGGCAAAAGGATATAGCATGGATCATGCATCACATCAACGTGTTTTGCTCAACACAGCATGGATCTGCGGACCAGGTTTCATCCCCTCCTGCTCACATGATTCCATCTCTCTTTGCCTGTTTTCCACACACAATCATAAAACTGAATCGCCCTCCTGCAGTCTCTGTACTGTGCATACAGCTCTGCTGGGATAGTCAGTGCTGAGCTGGCCGTGGACATAGAATCATAGAATCACAGACTGGTTTGGGTTAGAAAGGACTTTAAGATCATCCAGTTCCAACCCCCTGCCATGGGCAGGGACACCTCACACTAAACCAGGTCACCCAAGGCTCTGTCCAACCTGGCCTTGAACACC